>JZKD02S0508735.1:0-16857 GCA_000966675.3 Picea glauca
CATGGACCATGTTTGATTGCCTTACATCACTTGGACTTTAAAGTAACAACTCCACCAAAATCACCCCAGTTATTCATCCCTTTAACCAAAAGGCCAGATCAACTAATATCATTTTTTTTGACAAAATATCAAACAAAACATGTGACTTTTACATAACCAACTAAAATTATCTCTTTCTAATGCCAAAGCAATATACGTTCATTAAATTGCTATTATTATTTTGTGCAAAACTATCAAATCAATTCAAAGGCATAAAGGCATATTTAAAAAAAAACAAAAAAAAACAAACAAATTCTATAAACAATCACCTTGCATCTTCACCTTTATTTGTTGGTGTGACGTGTGGACCTCATGCAGATCACTTGCAAATGATTTTTCACCATATGCATACTGTTTGAAAATATGATTATACAGGTCGCATTTCACTAGTCTCATAATTTAATATTTAACTTTTGACTCAGGCATACAAACTCATCCTCTTGACAGTAGCACATGGGATACCAGATGGGTAGTGACCAAATCATGCCTTGCAACTTGAGAATGGTTAGTTTGGTCATGAATTCTCACAGGCAAATGTTTATCTCACATGAAGATATTTCATGAATCAAGTTGAATATAGACACAAGGCTGAGAATGCCTCTCCTCTCTAGATATAGACATAATACGTAAGGTTGATGGTGGGTTTTTCTTGCACAATTTCAAGCAGATCTTCAATGATCTAGTTCCACCACCAATCTAATTCCCTTAAATCTGTGCAACGTTACGGTTATTGGTGCCAATTCTTTGTGCTATATCTGTGGGTTCTTGGCATGAACTCTCTTACATTTCCATATGAATAGATCGACTTACCATCTGATGAATGGTACTGGAATGAGCTCCATGCAATCAGATCAAGTCTGCATGTAGAAGAGGCAACAAAAGACCCAAATCTATTGTTGGCCCTTGACCAAGTTTTAGGAGATACTTGGTCATATTTAACCGTTTTTGGGACTTCGATGCCCTATTGAAGGAAGCACGGAAGACGAAGCAAAGATCATGAGATCTCGGCCCACTTTGGGTCCTTTTTGGGTTTTTGGGGATAATGTAATGGGATTGGGATGTCGACCCATGGGTTTACCCATGCTTAGGCCCACTTTTGTAAATGTATAAGTAGAAGTATAGGCTATATAAGAAGAGGCTCAAAAGTGAAGTTAGTAGTGGATTAGTGCTAAGAGTTGATGTATGTGATAAACTTGCAGAGCTGAGTGCAAGTATTGTAAGTGTTGAGTGCACAAAATGTAAGGAGGCTCTATACTAGATCTACTAGGGGAAGGAGGATCTGGCGAGGTGCGCGCAGATATCTTGTCCTATGTTGAGTAGTATTTTGATAAGATCTATGTTGTAACCTGATTGACTGAAGCTAATACAGAAGAAGAGTTGGTGGACGTAGCCCCAGGGTGGGGGTGAACCACGTAAATACTATGTGTTGTGCTTTGTGATTATTCTTAGATATTTTGTATTGCTAAGTGCTTAGATTAGATTGGATAGATCTATTCTTGCTTCGTGCTTCTGGGATGTGAATGAATGTTAGATATGATATATATGAAGATTCTTAGTGTTGATCTACTGGATTTGATTTGTTTTACTCTTGCTAAGTGCTGAAATCTTAGATCTAAGTGAATTTTGCAATGCTTTGTACCTTCTGCGAAGTATAATAAGGAATGTATATTGATGAATGACCTATGCTAAGTGTTTGCTAAGTGTTGAAATCACAGATCTGTGTCCCAGCTAAGGTTGCAGACACCTGAGTCTTGCAACCACCCTTGCCTCTACCTTGGGTGAGACTTCATTTTCTTCACAGGTGTTGTTGAAAGGGCTAATAGTTAGGGTTTTGTTGGTGCAATGTTGTAAGCGTTGAACCCCGGGTCTACCCCTATGCCAACAAATGGTTATGTTGTCGGGACTGGAACTGGGATTGTTGGGAACTGAGAAAGAAAATCTTTGTGCAAAGATTCGATCTAGAAACCGTGAAAGCTCTGTGCGTGGATCTGTTTCCCTAGTGCGCAGATTTTCATTCAACCCGTGAAGCTTTGTGCTAAAAAGAGAAGGCCAGATCTGAAGAAAAGAAGAAATATTTGAACACTTTGTGCTCTAAGAAAGGTAAAAGTAGAAATTTCTAAGGAAAAAAAAAAGGTCAGATCTACAAAAAAGAGGTAATATCTGTAAGCTTTGTGCTCTGATAGAGGTAAGAATAGTCAAAAGTTTTTAGATCTGGAAGATTTGTGCTCTGCAAAAGTAAAATAAGTGAAAATTTGTGTTTCTAGAGTATGGATCTAGGTATGTTTGATAGATTATGTCCTATGTTGAAAACTAGGGATCTGATAGATGAAAGAAAGTTTGATATGAATAGATCTGATAGATATGTTATACCTATGCATAGAAATAATGGCTAGACTAACAAGCGGATGCAGGATTCTCGAAAGAATTTTTTGCAGGCTAGCTACCATAACCCTAGTGCACAGTAAAAAAGAGGTTGGGGATCATTTAAAACAAAGAGAGGATTAACCCTCTATTACAGTTGCAGAAGACCATGACATCTTGCTAAGGAATTCCCTAGTGGAAGACCTAGTTGTCTCTGTTGCAAAGCTTTGGACCACGAAGTATTAGATTTCCCTAGAATGATTGTTAAAATTGAAGGCATGAATCTGAAAGAAGAAAACCCTAAGTCAGATCCAGAAATAATAGAACCCCAGAGAGAATCAGACAAGATGTCACTACAGATACAAGACACCTTGAATGATCACCAACATGTTAGACTATTAGAGGTCTTTAACAAGAAAGAATGCATCAAGGTAAGAATAGGAGACTTCGACATTGACTGTGTTCTAGATGAGGAAACACAGGTGAATCTTATGACAAAAAGAACTTGGGAAGCTATAGGGAGGCCTGTTATGACCCCTTCACTGAGTGGAATAGGGTTATTCAGAGGGAAACTAGTGAACCTATGTGGAAGGATCAATCAAATATCTATGAATGCTAATGGAACTTCAACATAAGAATATTTTTAGGTTATCAAATTTATTGAGGACAATGCCCCATTTACTATGTTACTTGGAAGTCCTTGGATTGAAAGAGATCAAGCCAGAAAGAAGGAAGAAGAAAAGGTTTTAGAAAAGAAGAGACAAGAGTAAAAAGACTTCATGACCAAAAGGATCGTGCAGTTGATTGAAGAACAAGAGAATAGATCAAAGCTATACCACACTAGAAACCCAGATGTCAAATTTATTAGAACACCAGAGGACTCACAGAAGAATGAGGTTTCTATCTCAAATAAAGAAGAGATGTTATACCTGAACCCTAAGAAAGACCCTCAGTAGCATGAAGTAAATATATCCAAGGAAAATAGGAACCAGAACGACAAAATAACTACTGAGATGAAGCTCAATGGAAATAAAGATAGAAAGTTAAGTAAGAAGAGGGAAAAGATTGAAAAGTTGCAGAAGATTCCAGATAGAACATCACAGAAAGAAAACTTGTAGAATGGGAGCTTTGTCGAGATATCAGAACAACGACCTATGGAACTTTGTCATGACAAAGCGATATAGCCATTAGACTGATATACCCATTCAACTTCCACCCCGAACGGACAAAAAAGCATTAAAGGATCATCACTAGACCGTTGGACCGCACCATAACGGACAGATCAACGTCAATGGAAGATTCATGCCTGTTGCAAGAAGACCGTTGCCGAATTTATTATTTATTTCATCGTGCCATGCACGAAGAACACTTTTTCCAATTGAGAATTAGAAGCCTGCAGAATAGCAGTTTCATACAGTGGTCATTGTGATCTGGTTGGTCATCCTAGTACAGTATCTAAGATCATTGTGAACCCCAACTAATTTTTCTTTCCGGGCGTGTATGTCCAACGAATTTAGCACAGTCGAAGAATCTGCAGAAGAGGTACTCGCTAGCCTTAGAACTGAAAGAGTCATTTCAAAATGAGGGTTGTCTACAGGTTTACAAGCATCATCGATGAGAGGAGTGCAAGCCTCCCCGTCAACTGCTCGAGAAGGAACATCCCAAGCCGACGTAGAATGCAGAACCAAACATAAATATGATATGGCCAATGTGAGGTTGGTTCCATCCATCCTACCTTCTTACATACCACCTCTGAGTGGTGCGATCAATAGAGACAACATGCCTAGAGACTTCGAGTACACTCTAGTCACCGCGTACCTACCGAAATGGGTACACGCAGTCTGCATAGATCAAGACAAGATTGTAGCATTGAAGTTCAGTGACTTCAACTTGGGAGATTGTAAAGTCTACAACATGCTTTCCTCACACAAGTACCTAACCAGAACCAAGGGAAATAACTCGAAGATCATCCCTCAACAATGGACTATGAACCTCGCGCAGTCCACTCTATTGAACATCATGAAGATCCCACATTTTGAACGTCACCAAGAAGTCAATGCATGTGTTAATCTGCTCCTAGTGAGATACCACGAAGGATACCTGTGGTTGAACTGCTGCATCACAGTTGATCCAGCGTTGATCAATAGGATCACAAGTCTTAGCATGTAGGGCCCTGATCCCCATGACTACTATCCTGGAAAGATCGCGGACCGCAGTCTTTCTCATAAGATCAAAGAATCTTATGGAGATGTTGAGAAAGGAGTGCAAGGCTACAAGGTAGCCTCTATTCATAGTGGAGCAGTGTGCCTTGCATGTCAGTTGATCGCAGGGAAGTTCATTCACAAGAATTGACCCACACAAGTATCCGNTAAAATTATCTCTTTCTAATGCCAAAGCAATATACGTTCATTAAATTGCTATTATTATTTTGTGCAAAACTATCAAATCAATTCAAAGGCATAAAGGCATATTTAAAAAAAAACAAAAAAAAACAAACAAATTCTATAAACAATCACCTTGCATCTTCACCTTTATTTGTTGGTGTGACGTGTGGACCTCATGCAGATCACTTGCAAATGATTTTTCACCATATGCATACTGTTTGAAAATATGATTATACAGGTCGCATTTCACTAGTCTCATAATTTAATATTTAACTTTTGACTCAGGCATACAAACTCATCCTCTTGACAGTAGCACATGGGATACCAGATGGGTAGTGACCAAATCATGCCTTGCAACTTGAGAATGGTTAGTTTGGTCATGAATTCTCACAGGCAAATGTTTATCTCACATGAAGATATTTCATGAATCAAGTTGAATATAGACACAAGGCTGAGAATGCCTCTCCTCTCTAGATATAGACATAATACGTAAGGTTGATGGTGGGTTTTTCTTGCACAATTTCAAGCAGATCTTCAATGATCTAGTTCCACCACCAATCTAATTCCCTTAAATCTGTGCAACGTTACGGTTATTGGTGCCAATTCTTTGTGCTATATCTGTGGGTTCTTGGCATGAACTCTCTTACATTTCCATATGAATAGATCGACTTACCATCTGATGAATGGTACTGGAATGAGCTCCATGCAATCAGATCAAGTCTGCATGTAGAAGAGGCAACAAAAGACCCAAATCTATTGTTGGCCCTTGACCAAGTTTTAGGAGATACTTGGTCATATTTAACCGTTTTTGGGACTTCGATGCCCTATTGAAGGAAGCACGGAAGACGAAGCAAAGATCATGAGATCTCGGCCCACTTTGGGTCCTTTTTGGGTTTTTGGGGATAATGTAATGGGATTGGGATGTCGACCCATGGGTTTACCCATGCTTAGGCCCACTTTTGTAAATGTATAAGTAGAAGTATAGGCTATATAAGAAGAGGCTCAAAAGTGAAGTTAGTAGTGGATTAGTGCTAAGAGTTGATGTATGTGATAAACTTGCAGAGCTGAGTGCAAGTATTGTAAGTGTTGAGTGCACAAAATGTAAGGAGGCTCTATACTAGATCTACTAGGGGAAGGAGGATCTGGCGAGGTGCGCGCAGATATCTTGTCCTATGTTGAGTAGTATTTTGATAAGATCTATGTTGTAACCTGATTGACTGAAGCTAATACAGAAGAAGAGTTGGTGGACGTAGCCCCAGGGTGGGGGTGAACCACGTAAATACTATGTGTTGTGCTTTGTGATTATTCTTAGATATTTTGTATTGCTAAGTGCTTAGATTAGATTGGATAGATCTATTCTTGCTTCGTGCTTCTGGGATGTGAATGAATGTTAGATATGATATATATGAAGATTCTTAGTGTTGATCTACTGGATTTGATTTGTTTTACTCTTGCTAAGTGCTGAAATCTTAGATCTAAGTGAATTTTGCAATGCTTTGTACCTTCTGCGAAGTATAATAAGGAATGTATATTGATGAATGACCTATGCTAAGTGTTTGCTAAGTGTTGAAATCACAGATCTGTGTCCCAGCTAAGGTTGCAGACACCTGAGTCTTGCAACCACCCTTGCCTCTACCTTGGGTGAGACTTCATTTTCTTCACAGGTGTTGTTGAAAGGGCTAATAGTTAGGGTTTTGTTGGTGCAATGTTGTAAGCGTTGAACCCCGGGTCTACCCCTATGCCAACAAATGGTTATGTTGTCGGGACTGGAACTGGGATTGTTGGGAACTGAGAAAGAAAATCTTTGTGCAAAGATTCGATCTAGAAACCGTGAAAGCTCTGTGCGTGGATCTGTTTCCCTAGTGCGCAGATTTTCATTCAACCCGTGAAGCTTTGTGCTAAAAAGAGAAGGCCAGATCTGAAGAAAAGAAGAAATATTTGAACACTTTGTGCTCTAAGAAAGGTAAAAGTAGAAATTTCTAAGGAAAAAAAAAAGGTCAGATCTACAAAAAAGAGGTAATATCTGTAAGCTTTGTGCTCTGATAGAGGTAAGAATAGTCAAAAGTTTTTAGATCTGGAAGATTTGTGCTCTGCAAAAGTAAAATAAGTGAAAATTTGTGTTTCTAGAGTATGGATCTAGGTATGTTTGATAGATTATGTCCTATGTTGAAAACTAGGGATCTGATAGATGAAAGAAAGTTTGATATGAATAGATCTGATAGATATGTTATACCTATGCATAGAAATAATGGCTAGACTAACAAGCGGATGCAGGATTCTCGAAAGAATTTTTTGCAGGCTAGCTACCATAACCCTAGTGCACAGTAAAAAAGAGGTTGGGGATCATTTAAAACAAAGAGAGGATTAACCCTCTATTACAGTTGCAGAAGACCATGACATCTTGCTAAGGAATTCCCTAGTGGAAGACCTAGTTGTCTCTGTTGCAAAGCTTTGGACCACGAAGTATTAGATTTCCCTAGAATGATTGTTAAAATTGAAGGCATGAATCTGAAAGAAGAAAACCCTAAGTCAGATCCAGAAATAATAGAACCCCAGAGAGAATCAGACAAGATGTCACTACAGATACAAGACACCTTGAATGATCACCAACATGTTAGACTATTAGAGGTCTTTAACAAGAAAGAATGCATCAAGGTAAGAATAGGAGACTTCGACATTGACTGTGTTCTAGATGAGGAAACACAGGTGAATCTTATGACAAAAAGAACTTGGGAAGCTATAGGGAGGCCTGTTATGACCCCTTCACTGAGTGGAATAGGGTTATTCAGAGGGAAACTAGTGAACCTATGTGGAAGGCTCAATCAAATATCTATGAATGCTAATGGAAATTCAACATAAGAATATTTTTAGGTTATCAAATTTATTGAGGACAACGCCCCATTTACTATGTTACTTGGAAGTCCTTGGATTGAAAGAGATCAAGCCAGAAAGAAGGAAGAAGAAAAAGTTTTAGAAAAGAAGAGACAAGAGTAAAAAGACTTCATGACCAAAAGGATCGTGCAGTTGATTGAAGAACAAGAGAATAGATCGAAGCTATACCACACTAGAAACCCAGATGTCAAATTTATTAGAACACCAGAGGACTCACAGAAGACTGAGGTTTCTATCTCAAATAAAGAAGAGATGTTATACCTGAACCCTAAGAAAGACCCTCAGTAGCATGAAGTAAATATATCCAAGGAAAATAGGAACCAGAACGGCAAAATAACTACTGAGATGAAGCTCAATGGAAATAAAGATAGAAAGTTAAGTAAGAAGAGGAAAAAGATTGAAAAGTTGCAGAAGATTCCAGATAGAACATCACAGAAAGAAAACTTGTAGAATGGGAGCTTTGTCGAGATATCAGAACAACGACCTATGGAACTTTGTCATGACAAAGCGATATAGCCATTAGACTGATATACCCATTCAACTTCCACCCCGAACGGACAAAAAAGCATTAAAGGATCATCACTAGACCGTTGGACCGCACCATAACGGACAGATCAACGTCAATGGAAGATTCATGCCTGTTGCAAGAAGACCGTTGCCGAATTTATTATTTATTTCATCGTGCCATGCACGAAGAACACTTTTTCCAATTGAGAATTAGAAGCCTGCAGAATAGCAGTTTCATACAGTGGTCATTGTGATCTGGTTGGTCATCCTAGTACAGTATCTAAGATCATTGTGAACCCCAACTAATTTTTCTTTCCGGGCGTGTATGTCCAACGAATTTAGCACAGTCGAAGAATCTGCAGAAGAGGTACTCGCTAGCCTTAGAACTGAAAGAGTCATTTCAAAATGAGGGTTGTCTACAGGTTTACAAGCATCATCGATGAGAGGAGTGCAAGCCTCCCCGTCAACTGCTCGAGAAGGAACATCCCAAGCCGACGTAGAATGCAGAACCAAACATAAATATGATATGGCCAATGTGAGGTTGGTTCCATCCATCCTACCTTCTTACATACCACCTCTGAGTGGTGCGATCAATAGAGACAACATGCCTAGAGACTTCGAGTACACTCTAGTCACCGCGTACCTACCGAAATGGGTACACGCAGTCTGCATAGATCAAGACAAGATTGTAGCATTGAAGTTCAGTGACTTCAACTTGGGAGATTGTAAAGTCTACAACATGCTTTCCTCACACAAGTACCTAACCAGAACCAAGGGAAATAACTCGAAGATCATCCCTCAACAATGGACTATGAACCTCGCGCAGTCCACTCTATTGAACATCATGAAGATCCCACATTTTGAACGTCACCAAGAAGTCAATGCATGTGTTAATCTGCTCCTAGTGAGATACCACGAAGGATACCTGTGGTTGAACTGCTGCATCACAGTTGATCCAGCGTTGATCAATAGGATCACAAGTCTTAGCATGTAGGGCCCTGATCCCCATGACTACTATCCTGGAAAGATCGCGGACCGCAGTCTTTCTCATAAGATCAAAGAATCTTATGGAGATGTTGAGAAAGGAGTGCAAGGCTACAAGGTAGCCTCTATTCATAGTGGAGCAGTGTGCCTTGCATGTCAGTTGATCGCAGGGAAGTTCATTCACAAGAATTGACCCACACAAGTATCCGGTTTTGTAGTTGACCTCGTAGGAAAGTGCGTAAAGGGACTACAGATGAACTGGGCAAAGTACCTGGTGAATCAACTAGAGATCGATTGCAGAGTAGCCCAGGATCAGGGGCATGAATTTCATTTTAGCTAGCTATTGATACTTATAGATTTCGTTGCATGGGAGATACTGGAAGATGCAACCTTCTCGGACCTCGACCCTTTTGATCCCTTAGCCACCAATTTCAGTACCTTATGGTACTCGAATGATATGAGAAAACAATGGCAATCCAATGTCGTATTCCACTCCTACTACAATCAATTGAAGCGTGCCATCCAGTCCGAGCCTCAGATAACCCTGAATACCCTCTTCAGGTTTAGGCATTTAATGAAGTTCAACGTAGACCGCCACTTCATTTACATAACAACACACGTTGATGAGAACAAAGAGAAGTTATAGTCTTATTATAAGCTAATATAATAAGACCTAGAGGAAATCACCAAGGAATGGTCGGGAAACCTCCTTGTTTCAGCAGACCCTGCAGAATTGTCCGACATCAACAGCCCAGAAGCTGCACAGGATACACCTAGGCCTATCAAGACGAAGAAAACAACGAAGATGAAGAAGGATGAGGAAATACAGGATATAGACAACATATATGTAAGGACTGCATCCATTCCACCCGAGCAAGAAGGTAATGATGAAGAAGTCGAACAGAGGCTAGGAGACGAAGAGGAATCATCAAAGAAAAGGAAGGTTTCACCTCTGAAACCTTCCTCCTGGAAGAAACCTAGAACCCCTGTAATCAAGATGAAGACCATGCTCACCCCATATGACTGCAGTTTCCTCCTCGCTACTATGAACAAAGCTATAGAAGAAATAACAGAAAATCAGGAAGCCAAGTAAGAGGCAATGTACAACAGAATTGAGAGCAAGCTCCAAGGAGTGCAGTAGGCACTTCGGTCCAACCATGCAGTCTCCACTATGCCCCTACTAGAAGGAACAACAGAAGAGGGAGATGAACCAATTCAAATCCGCAAGATTGCTGCCACAGTCGAAGCATACCTTCGGAAATCACAGGAAGAAGCCACGTAGGCCACCTAGACCTTAAAGAAAGCATAGGAGGAAATCATCGAGCACCATTGAGCTGCACAACAAGAGAGGGACATTCTCCAAACGAAATTGGAAGAAGACAGAGAGAAGATCTAAAAAGAAAAGAACAAGATGCTCGCGAAGTAGATCAGGATCGAAGAAGTAGCCAACAGATCATTTCGCTCTGTGACCAACTTAGAGAAGAAAGAAAAAGAACCCTTAGAATGCCAAGTGATGAATCTTGTTGAAGTTATTTAGCAACTTCAACAAAGAGTCTTAGAATTAGAGCTTCATACCATACCAAGTACCCCGCAAGAAGAGTGCAACCAACGAGAAATGATTGCCTGGAGCACAGTATAAAGGATTAAAACACTCACTAAGGAATGAAAAAAATTAAGTATCATAAGTGCGAAAATACATGAGAACCTAACCGAGAATCCCAAATTGCACAAATTGGAGTCGCAGCTCCAGGAGGTGAATCATGAAGCTGAAAAGCTACAAGTACAGTTGAATTCCCTATCACCCATAGAGAAAATGAAATGGTCTCATGAGAAGTGCATAGCACATCAACCGATCCATATAATCCAGAGCAAGGTAATGGAAGTAACTCAACAACTTCAACCTTTGTAGGATAAGGCATGTCAGCTATTTATAGAGATCAAGAACCAAGGAACAAAGCTGGAACAGGTCGTGAATTCAACACAACAATTCCTAGAAGGGTCAGTGAATGTCGCACTCATCCCGAGAAAGAAGCAGTTGCAATGCAGCAGGTCGAAGCAGCTTGAGCCAAGCTCGAGGTGTTCGAAGTAGAATTGATCAGTCCTGAGTGACTCGGNAAAAGATTGAAAAGTTGCAGAAGATTCCAGATAGAACATCACAGAAAGAAAACTTGTAGAATGGGAGCTTTGTCGAGATATCAGAACAACGACCTATGGAACTTTGTCATGACAAAGCGATATAGCCATTAGACTGATATACCCATTCAACTTCCACCCCGAACGGACAAAAAAGCATTAAAGGATCATCACTAGACCGTTGGACCGCACCATAACGGACAGATCAACGTCAATGGAAGATTCATGCCTGTTGCAAGAAGACCGTTGCCGAATTTATTATTTATTTCATCGTGCCATGCACGAAGAACACTTTTTCCAATTGAGAATTAGAAGCCTGCAGAATAGCAGTTTCATACAGTGGTCATTGTGATCTGGTTGGTCATCCTAGTACAGTATCTAAGATCATTGTGAACCCCAACTAATTTTTCTTTCCGGGCGTGTATGTCCAACGAATTTAGCACAGTCGAAGAATCTGCAGAAGAGGTACTCGCTAGCCTTAGAACTGAAAGAGTCATTTCAAAATGAGGGTTGTCTACAGGTTTACAAGCATCATCGATGAGAGGAGTGCAAGCCTCCCCGTCAACTGCTCGAGAAGGAACATCCCAAGCCGACGTAGAATGCAGAACCAAACATAAATATGATATGGCCAATGTGAGGTTGGTTCCATCCATCCTACCTTCTTACATACCACCTCTGAGTGGTGCGATCAATAGAGACAACATGCCTAGAGACTTCGAGTACACTCTAGTCACCGCGTACCTACCGAAATGGGTACACGCAGTCTGCATAGATCAAGACAAGATTGTAGCATTGAAGTTCAGTGACTTCAACTTGGGAGATTGTAAAGTCTACAACATGCTTTCCTCACACAAGTACCTAACCAGAACCAAGGGAAATAACTCGAAGATCATCCCTCAACAATGGACTATGAACCTCGCGCAGTCCACTCTATTGAACATCATGAAGATCCCACATTTTGAACGTCACCAAGAAGTCAATGCATGTGTTAATCTGCTCCTAGTGAGATACCACGAAGGATACCTGTGGTTGAACTGCTGCATCACAGTTGATCCAGCGTTGATCAATAGGATCACAAGTCTTAGCATGTAGGGCCCTGATCCCCATGACTACTATCCTGGAAAGATCGCGGACCGCAGTCTTTCTCATAAGATCAAAGAATCTTATGGAGATGTTGAGAAAGGAGTGCAAGGCTACAAGGTAGCCTCTATTCATAGTGGAGCAGTGTGCCTTGCATGTCAGTTGATCGCAGGGAAGTTCATTCACAAGAATTGACCCACACAAGTATCCGACTTTGTAGTTGACCTTGTAGGAAAGTGCGTAAAGGGAATACAGATGAACTAGGCAAAGTACCTGGTGAATCAACTAGAGATCGATTGTAGAATAGCCCAGGATCAGGGGCATGAATTTCATTTTAGGTAGCTATTGATACTTATATATTTCGTTGCATGGGAGATACTGGAAGATGCAACCTTCTCGGACCTCGACCCTTTTGATCCCTTAGCCACCAATTTCAATACCTTATGGTACTCGAATGATATGAGAAAACAATGGCAATCCAATGTCGTATTCCACTCCTACTACAATCAATTGAAGCGTGCCATCCAGTCCGAGCCTCGGATAACCCTGAATACCCTCTTCAGGTTTAGGCATTTAATGAAGTTCAACGTAGACTGCCACTTCATTTACATAACAACACACGTTGATGAGAACAAAGAGAAGTTATAGTCTTATTAGAAGCTGATATAATAAGACCTAGAGGAAATAACCAAGGAATGGTCGGAAAACCTCCTTGTTTCAGCAGACCCTGCAGAATTGTTCGACATCAACAACCCAGAAGTTGCACAGGATACACCTAGGCCTATTAAGACGAAGAAAAAAACGAAGACGAAGAAGGATGAGGAAATACAGGATATAGACAACATATATGTAAGGACTGCATCCATTCCACCCGAGAAAAAAGGTAATGATGAAGAAGTCGAACAGAGGCTAGGAGACGAAGAGGAATCATCAAAGAAAAGGAAGGTTTCACCTCTAAAACCTTCCTCTCGGAAGAAACCTAGAACCCCTGTAATCAAGATGAAGACCATGCTCACCCCATATGACTGCAGTTTCCTCCTCGCTACTATGAACAAAGCTATAGAAGAAATAACATAAAATCAGGAAGCCAAGTAAGAGGCAATGTACAACAGAATTGAGAGCAAGCTCCAAGGAGTGCAGCAGGCACTTCGGTCCAACCATGCAGTCTCCACTATGCCCCTGCTAGAAGGAACAACAGAAGAGGGAGATGAACCAATTCAAATCCGCAAGATTGCTGCCACAGTCGAAGCATACCTTCGGAAATCACAGGAAGAAGCCACGTAGGCCACCTATACCTTAAAGCAAGCATAGGAGGAAATCATCGAGCACCATCGAGCTGCACAACAAGAGAGGGACGTTCTCCAAACGAAATTGGAAGAAGACAGAGAGAATATCTAAAAATAAAAGGACAAGATGCTCGCGAAGTAGATCAGGATCGAAGAAGTAGCCAACAGATCATTTCGCTCTGTGACCAGCTTAGAGAAGAAAGAAAAAGAACCCTTAGAATGCCAAGTGATGAATCTTGTTGAATTTATTTAGCAACTTCAACAAAGAGTCTTAAAATTAGAGCTTCATACCATACCAAGTACCCTGCAAGAAGAGTGCAACCAGCGAGAAATGATTGCCTGGAGCACAGTATAAAGGATTAAAACACTCACTAAGGAATGAAAAAAATTAAGTATCATAAGTGCGCAAATACATGAGAACCTAACCGAGAATCCCAAATTGCACAAATTGGAGTCGCAGCTCCAGGAGGTGAATCATGAAGTTGAAAAGCTACAAGTACAGTTGAATTCCCTATCACCCATAGAGAAAATGAAATGGTCTCATGAGAAGTGCATAGCACAGAAACCGATCCATATAATTCAGAGCAAGGTAATGGAAGTAACTCAACAGCTTCAACCTTTGTAGGATAAGGCATGTCAACTATTTATAGAGATCGAGAACCAAGGAACAGAGCTGGAACAGGTCATGAATTCAACACAACAATGCCTAGAAGGGTCAGTGAATGTCGCACTCATCCCGAGCAAGAAACAGCTGCAATGCAGCAGGTCGAAGCAGCTTGAGCCAAGCTCGAGGCGTTCGAAGTAGAATTGATCAGTCCTTAGTGACTCGGGACAAGTCACAGGTGAGTGTTGGGGGCTTATTGGCCCTTGACCAATTTTTGGGAGATACTTGGTCATATTTGACCATTTTTGGGACTTCGACACCCTATCGAAGGAAGTGTGCAAGATGAAGCAGAGATCACGGGATCTCGACCCACTTTAGGTCCTTTTGGGGGTTTTGGGGATAATGTAATGGGATTGGGATGTCAGCTTGTGGGTTTACCCATGCTTAGGCCCACTTTTGTAAATGTATAAGTAGAATTCTATGCCATATAAGAAGAGGCTCAAAAGCGAAGTTAGAAGTGGATTAGTGCTAAGATTTGATCTATGTGATAAACTTGCAGAGCTGAGTGCAAGTATTGTAAGTGTTGAGTGCATAGATTGTAAGGAGGCTCTGTGCTAGATCTACTCGGGGAAGGAGGATTTGGCGAGGTGCATATAGATATCTTGTCCTTTGCAGTGTAGTATTTTGGTAATCTCTATAATGTAACCTAATTGATTGAGTCTAGTACAGAAGAAGAGTTGGTGGATGTAGCCCCGGGGTGGGGGTGAACCACGTAAATACTGTGTGTTGTGCTTTGTTCTTATTCTTAGATATTTTGTATTGCTAAGTGCTTAGATTATATTGTATAGATCTATTCTTTCTTCATTCTTCTAGGATGTGAATGAATGTTAGATCTAATATATATGAAGATGCTTAGTGTTTATCTACTATATTTGATCTATTTTACTCTTGCTAAGTGTTGAAATCTTAGATATAAGTGAATGTTGCGATGCTTTGTACCTTCTGCAAACTATAATAAGGAATGTATATTGATGAATGACCTATGCTAAGTGATTGCTAAGTGTTGAAATCACAGATGTGTGTCCTAGCTAAGGCTGAATACACCTAAGTCTTGCAACCACCCCTTCCTCTACCTCGGGTGAGACTTCATCTGCTTCACAGGTGTTGCCGAAAGGGCCAGTAGTTAGGGTTTTGTTGGTGCATTGTTGTAAGTGTTGAACACCGGGTCTGCCCCTGTGCCAACATCTATTGTATTGATTTCATTTTTTATTGCACTGTGTAGTCTTGATAGTAGATCATCGATGTGGAGATTGTTGGGAAACCTGCGTGTCGAATTGTTATTGAACCCTTTTGAAAAAATGTAGAGAATTTATGGGTACTTTGTATAGGTAAGAAAGACGTTTGAAAAATTGGAAAGCCACTCCATTACAAGGGAAGTATTTTCCATAGGATCATTCCTAGCTTCATGATTCAAGGTGGTGATTTCACTCTTGGAGATGGTAGAGAAGTTGCAAGAGTCTATCTGGGGGAATCAGATCTCAAAACAAATGTTTAGCAGCTATCAAAACAAATGTTTAATAGCTATCTCAATTGGATCTCTTACCTCTGATAGATAATTATTTCTCCAGCTATACTTCCATTCTAGCTTTGACCACGTCATTGTAGCTTCGTTTTTATAGATCAGAACCAGAACCATGAAAGACTGTTGGAAGCTCCGCCACTTGTATATCGGGTTGTCTAGAGGGTGAGCTAAGCCATTTGAAAAATCAAATCTACCACCAACTTCTACAATCACACGAAATGGGTTGCAGATCTATCCAGATCGGGCCTCCAACGCTCTTTAAAAGATGAAAACATGCTTGCAAGATGAGAAATTAGCTTGAATGAATCTCAGATTTGAGAAGATCACGTCCTCAACCTCCGAATCGCTTTGTCCAATGTTTCCCTTCGATCACTTGGAATCTGGACTAGAGTCGATGAAAACTTGTTGAAGACCAAAAATGCCATGCAAATATTCAGGTCGCTAGGGTTTCCTAGAGAGAGGCTTGAATGGACTATCCATTAACTGCAATATGCACTTCACTCCCACCAATATATTACCCCATCCATCTTCTTCAATGCACGAGCACGAACATAGAGATTTCTTTGCACAAGATCCTTGGTCGTGATGGATCACACCTGCTCCAACATGTTCAGGTGCTTCGTTTTTGCCTCCTACATATTATTCCAACATTTATATTAAACCCAAACTCTAAATCACTCATGGAAAACTATCATGAACACATAAGGCCTTTAAGAACTATAATTCTCTGATACCAATTGAAGAAATTGAACATAAGAATATTAGGACAAGAAGATTGGCGGAAAAGGCCTTAAGCCATAATTCTCAACATTGTATTCATCTTAATGATACAAATATATAATACAATAATGAAACCACCTCAATTATTCTCACATCGACACCTCATCAGAAGATAAGGTAGGAGGAGGACATATAGGAATCTAGAAACATACTTAGGATAACAACTATATCCTAGCATGTAAAATATACAAAGGTGGTATATTAAGACTTAATGATTGTATATGA
>JZKD02S0508746.1:21911-61474 GCA_000966675.3 Picea glauca
TTGACAATGCTTGCATAAAGTGTTGGTTGGTTTCATAATCTAGGGAATTTCTCTAACTGCTTCCTTTTTGTTGACTTTGACAAGGTTCTCAAAGTGTATGTGACCCATTATTCTTTCATAGCCAACTTTCATCTTCCATTCCTAGACAACACTTTTCATTTCCAATTTCAGTTAATACATATATGTTGCTTGAAGTTCTTGCAGTTGTTGCAATCAACTTTTCTGAACCTTATTTTTCAATCTCACACTTTTGTGAATCAGAAGTAGCTTTATGAAATTGGTCAAACATTTGACTCACACTTAGAATATTATGTTTCATATCTTCTACTAGTAGAACATTTTCTGCCTTGGTATTCTTGTTTCCAATTCTGATTGTGCCTTTTTCAATGATTTTAGTTGAATCATCATTACCAAAGAAGACTGATCCATCTCTTTCCTTTCTTAATGTAAGAAACTTGTCTTTATCACCCATCATGTGTTTTGAACAACCACTCTCAACATACCAACCACATTTCTTTTTCTTAGCTTGTAGAGTGAGTGTGCATTCTTCATTGCTATATTGATTATGCTTTCTTATCCATGTTCTCTACTGAGGTTCCTATCTCTAACTGTTGTAGTTTTGTTGTGGTTCTTTAGAAGGAACTATCATTCTGCAATATTTGTCCATGTGTTCAAAGTTGTTACACTTGTAGCATTCCACTTAAGTGATCAATGATTCAAACCTATTGTAACTTCTTCCTTGCGTTCAAAGTTGTTTATGTTGCCTCTTTTAGCTCTGCAAATCATAGCTTTATGCCCAAAATTATTACATGCATAACACAAACCAAAAAATATAGTTTGATACCTGGGAGTTGAATATATTGTGAACGGAGTTTCTCTTTTGAATCCTTCTTCTTCCCGAGGCCTATTTGTTGCTCGTTGATTTTAAAATATGAATCTTCTCGGTGGAGGAGTGTCCCTGTAATCTTCTTTGTAGGTCTTCATACCCCCTTTGATTGTTTATGTGTAGCTTTTTGGATATATTTCTTGTTCTATTGTTTTGAAGCTTGATCCCTTTTCTGTCTGATTTTATCCAAGTCTATACTTATCATGATGAGCCTTTTGACTTGTGATAATGTTATTCAAAATTTTTGAGTTGTTCTGCATATTTTTTTCTTGAAGATCCTTTCTTAATGTGACAATCTCTGCTTCCAAATTTCTAATGATCCAGTCTCTTTATTTTAGATTTTCTTTGAGTACTTCTTCAATTATTTTATCTTCTTCTATTTGAATCTTCAAATTTGTGATCATTTGTTCTAGTTCTTGAGTGTCTTCTTTCTTCTCTAGTTCTGCTTGTAGCTTCTTGTTTTTCTTCTTTTCTCTTCTTATAACTTCTATAGAACACAACAATTCTTCTCGGTAGTCAACTTCTTCCTCTTGATATTCTTCTTTGATGTCTTGTTTATCAAAGTCTTCTATTGCCATGAATAGAACTCTTTCCGTTTCACTTTCACTGACTTCATCTTCATCTGATGAGGACATGTCTTCTTTGGTGGATAAGCTTTTCTTGAAATCTTCCTTTGTGGTTCTTTTGCGTCTATATGTTTGTTTTCTATTTGAGTAATCTTCATCATTCATCTTATTTTTCTTCTGAGGACATTTGTTAGCAAAATGACCAATACCATCACAATTAAAACAAATCAATCAAAACTTACCTTTATATCTATCATTGGTTCCTTTGTTCAATCTTTTGACAAAGTTGGCCATTTCTTCATTATCTTCCAATATGTCATTGTTGTTGCTATGTTCTTTTTCCTTTTTGTTTGAACTTTTGGATGCTTTGAAAGATGCTTCTTTTATATCTGGATTTTTCAGTTCAATTCTCATTTCATATGCTGTGAAGATTCCATGTAGTTCATCCATGCTTATTGAGTCTAGATTTGCTCTTTATTCTAGTGCCAATATCTTAGGATCAAATCTCATAATAAGAGATCTTAGTACCTTTTGAACAATTACAGATTCTTTAATTTCTTCTCCCAATCCTATGATTTCATTTACAGTTTCATCGACTCGTAAGAAGTAAGCTTCAATATTCTCATCTTCCTTCATCTTTAGTTGTTCAAACTAACCTTTGTAAGTTTTAAGCTTTGCTTCTTTGACTTTTGAATCTCTTTCATAAATATTTTGAAGCTTGTCCCAGATCTCTTTAGTGGATTTACAATGTAAAAAATTGGTGTATATCGATTCAAAAAGACCATTCAGAAGTGGATTTGTGGCTTTGGAATTATTTTGCCCGAGTTTTATTGCTCTTACATTTGTTAGCGAAATTGTTGGTTCTTTGTATCCATATACAACAAATTGCCAAATTTCAAATCCTTGTGCTTGTATATATGTTTTCATCCTTCTGCTCCAACATGCATACTTCTATCCATCAAATTGTGGTATTCCATTTTTATAGATGTTGTTGCTCTCCATGATCTACCTTTCAGTGGTTAAACAGATTTCTGAAGGAACCTGCTCTGATATCAATTGTTGGATTATTAAGAGAGGGGGGTGAATTAGTCATAGATCAATTCAATCGTTTTCAACCACAAAATGCAAGTGTTATATCAATGTAGCATTATCATCCAATAGTTGCAGAGTAAATAAAAAATTAATAAATGAGCAATCATAGACATACATAATACACCAATGTTTTATGTGGAAACCCAAAGTGGGAGAAAACAACATAATTCTTTTTATTATATGTGTTTAAGAGTTACATTCAATGGAAGCACCAACTTCCTTTGTTTTCCAGCTACAACTGGAAGGAGGCTCCAACCCCATAGTTTCTCAAGCTACAACTCGAGGGAAGCTCCAACTCCCCAATTATCTGGCTACAACTGGAAGGAGGCTCCAACCCCATAGTTTCTCAAGCTACAACTCGAGGGAAGCTCCAACTCCCCAATTATCTGGCTACAACCAAAAGGAGGCTACAACCCCCTATGTTCTTCAACTACAACCGTAAGGTGGCTACAACCACCTTTCCTTTCCCCATTCAACCACCCTAAAATATAAATGCCAAATGTAGACAACCTGTCACTGTCACTGAATCAACCACTGCCACTATCAACCTATCAGTCTCAACCTGTACCAATAACCTGTAACAACCTGTACCAATCAAACAGCACCAAACAACCTGTACCAATAACCTGAACCAACATGTACCATGCATCAACTACACATCAACTATGAACCATGAAGATGTACCAACATCATCAACTATACACCTCATGTATGTGCCAACTCATCAACTACTTGTCTCAACCATGTACCCAACATGTACCTCAACCATATACCAAAGACATACATCAATATAACCATAAAAAAATCATCACTCTATCCCTAAATCAAATACCATAAACCCTTACATCAAACCATGTGCCACAAACTCACTATTATGTAGCCTCAAGCTAAACCAACAACTTCAACAACGCATCACAACTAAAATACCAGTACCCATATTCAAAATACCAATTGTATCCCTCAACAAATCTGATATATGCAACAATATTGAACATCCAATACCATATCAAGAGATAAACCCTAGCTCACAAAACATACCTCAAACAAGATGTGCCATATCTCTCATAAATAGACCCCAACCATGTTACTGCCATGATTTTTCTACCACACTTTTTTTTTCGCACCTTTTCTGCCACACTTTTTATGCCGTGATTTTCTGTCACACTTTTTATGCCGCGATTCTTCTATCGCACTTTTTCTGTCGCGGTTTTTCTCCCGCACTTTTTCTACCGTGTTTTTTCTGCGCAATTTTTTTTTCGCACTTTTTCTGCTATAGTTTTCCTTCCACACTTTTTCTGCCGCACTTTCCTCTATCAATAATACCTGCCCAAATAACCTTTCAAAAAATAAATATTTAATGATATTCAATAGGTTCAAGTATGATTAAATTAGAGAGCCTTGCCTCTTATTTATAATTTCATGTAGAATCCCAATTTCCTTATTTTAGGGAGTTCTCTATTAAATTTATTATTTAAATCATTTATTTTGCAAACACTTTGACTACTTTGATCTTTTGGGGCTTTTAGATGACTCATGAGGGTTCACCAACTTCACATGGCCATAAATCTCTAACCGTGAGGAGTTATGTGACATTCCACATACCACCGAAAATGGCATGACATGTACTATCCATATAGAATAGTCTTACCTAAAAAAATATAAAAAAGAATACCATTATCCATCAAACAAACTTGGTTCCACTACCCAAACCTTTGTGCTATAGGAATTCTCTACCATACTTTCTTCAAGGGTTGACATCAATGAAAACCAACCCAATTATCCCCTTTGATCATTTATGAATAGATTTTCAGATATGTTTCTTTTTAGGTTGTTTTGGAGTGATCCAGGTGGATATCGGTGGCCACCCACCTTTTTTGACTATCTCAAAACAATTTTCTGACAATTTTTCCAATTTACTATTTTTAGCAGGTTTTTAATTTACGGGGCCATTTTGAGGGCCTAAATGAAGGTTTTTATAGATAAAGGTTCTCAATGATAGCCAAAGGAATTATTTGTCCTTCAAAACTAATATCCTTGATGATACCTTTCCAATGAGCTATCATACGCCTAAAACGAAGATCGTATGCAAAAGTTATGACCACGGGAAGTTGATGTACTAACTTACCCAAACGGGGCCCACATGTATTTTGGTGATTCATCTCCTAGGGTTATGTTTTTGGATGTTTAGGGTTTTTGACACTCTTTTTTATTGTAAAAAGGCCTTTAGAGCCCCATTGTAATGATCTTCTTATGAAGGAGTGCAATCGTCACATCTCTTCTCAGAGATAAGCCACTATCATTCTAGCGAGTCTTTCACTCTGTATTTTTACAGTCTCTGTACATTTATTTGATTAATAGAAATTGTGTATTACTGTATATATGTGTTTATGGTTGCACCTCTGATACATTTCTGTTATATTATTGAATATCTGTGATATCTCTGTGCATTTCTTTATTATATCTCCGCTCTCATTTCGTGCTGAAAATAATCTGGATCAGTGGTATCAGAGAAGGCTGCTCTTGATCATTTTTTTAGTGCATGTCCCCGATGAGGTCCAAGTATAGAAAGTTGGGTCTCGAGCTTGTCTCTCTTGAAGACAATTTCTCTTTCACACCCAAGAAACCCTCAATGGCGGAATAAAAGTAAAAAGACGGAGTAGACAATCCTATCAATCTGTTGCTTGAGCAAGCTCTCACGCAACAGAGGGATGAAATGATGGAGAATTTTTCCCACATCCTTAAACACCTGCCGATAGCATCAGACACATATTCATCAGGCGACCACTTTGGAGGCACCTCTCCTTTCAAGGTACAAGTTAATTTTGATATTCTTGTATTTGAGGGACTGATAGATGCAGAAGCCCTAGAAAAATGATTAACTCTGTTAGAAGGTTATTTCTCTGTTCACAATTTTTTTGAAAAAGAAAAGATCACCTTCGCACTCCTTAAAGATCTCCCTCATGTCAAACATTTGTGGGAAACTTACTGGGAGCAAAGTTCCATAGAAGGGTCTGGAATATATGGGGTCGATCCCACTTGGGATTTTTTTGTGGATGTGGTAAAGGAACACTATTACCCTATTGGCAACTATTAGGACTAATACATGAGATGGACCACACTGTGGAAAGAGAAGGGAAAAGAAGTTCCAGAGTTCACCAATACCTTCCATACCTTGCGCAACAAGATAGGTATCAAAGACTTCGAGTGAAATTTGGTTCTGAAATATCATGGGGCTCTATACAGATACATCCAGACCGAAATGGATTTTCTGGACATCTCATCACTCGATGCTTCTTATCGATATGTTTTTAAAATTGAGAAAAAATTTAAGCACCAGAACAAACAGGAATTCAGGTCTGTAAATCCGCAACAACCAAAGTATGAAAAAGACGTCCCTAACAAATAGTCTCCCGAAAGCTAGTCCAAGACACAGGAAAAGAAGGGTCACAGGAAGACAAAGGAGGACACCGAAAAATGGTGTGATTTCCACAAAATCCCCTGGCACAACACCAATGAATGTCTCTCAAAACAACCATTGGTGGACGGGATCAAAGACAAGGAGCCAAACCCTGACTCAGAATCTGATTCTGAAAATACTGGTAAAGGATAGATCATTGATGCATACCCCACTGCTATTGTCACGACCGCAACAATTCAACCAGAAGAACCAACAGATCCTGAAGAGAGGGAGCACCTTTTTAATTCACAGATGTGGGTGAAGGGGAACCCACTGCATTTTATTGTTGATAAAGGAAGCTAAAAAAACCTCATCTCAGCAGAGGTCATCAAATAGTTGGGATTTTTGACAACACCACACTCGCAGCCATACAACATTGGGTGTCTTCGGCAAGGATGAGATCTCTATGTCAGCCAACAATGTCAGTTGTCATACGACATCCAACCCTTCAAGGATGAGGTATTATGCGATGTTTCCCCACTAGATGTCTATCATATTCTCTTGGGCCAACCATATATGTGGAGACGCCATGTTATTTATGAGTCTCGACCTCGTAGTGTCATTGTTACTTTGGGGGGTCATCTTTACAGAATAGCAGAGGTAGTTTCAACTATTGTTCCACCTAAAAAGTGTCACAAGGTAGTATCTCATACTACAAAATTCATCTTCTTCACAATCTATTCAAAAGGGGAACAGAAGGACATTGCAACCACTACAGCCTCGCCCCCTGCACCTTCTATCCAATGAAAGCAGATCGACAAGGTTGCATCAAATCACAAATATTTATTTTGCACACATTCCTCTCATGTAGCTCGACTTTTTGAACAATCTTAGCTTCAATAGTTTCATGACAGAGTTCCATAAACTAAGCAGCGTGATGCCTCCAACAATACAAGCATCTCACCAAGATGAAGATCCAGCAAACACTTTTCCCTCTCGCTCGGGAACTCAACACAATGGATACCATTACTTCCTAAGGAGGGATTATTGGTCCAGGTGGATATTAGTGGCCACCCACCTTTTCCGACTGGCTCAAAACAATTTTTTGGCAATTTTGGCAATTTACTATTTTTAGCAGGTTTTAACTTTCGGGGCCATTTTGAGGGCCTAAATGAATTTTTTTCAATATCAAGGTTCTAAATGATATCCAAAGGGATTATTGAGCCCCTAAAATTAATCTCCTTGACTATACCTTTCCAATGAGCTATCATATGCCTAAAACAAAGATCGTATGCAAAAGTTACGACCCCGGGAAGTTGATGTACTAACTTACCCAAATGGGGCCCACATGACTTTTGGCGCTTCATCTCCTAGGGTTAGGTTTTTGGATGTCTAGGGTTTTTGGCACCCTTTTTTATTGTAAAAAGGCCTCCAGAGCCTCATTGTAACGATCTTCTTGTGAAGGAGCGCAAGCGTCACATCTCTTCTCAGAGATAAGCCACCACCATTCTAGCGAGTCTTTCACTCTCTATTTTTATAGTCTTTGTACATTTATTTGATTAATATAAATAATGTATTACTGTGTATATGTGTTTATGGTTGCACCTCTAATACATTTCTATTATATTATTGAATATCTGTGATATCTCTGTGCATTTCTTTGTTATATATCCACTCTCATTTCGTGCCGAAAATAATCTAGATCATGGAGCTTGATCCATTTTTTGTTTGATTGTATCCAAGTCCAGACTTGTCATGATAAGGCTTTTGACTGTTGATAATGTCATCTAGAAATTTTGAGATGTTTTGCATATTTTTCTTTTGAAGATCCTTTCTCAATGTGACAATCTCTGCTTCCACATTTCCAATGATCGTGTCTATTTCTTCTAACTATTCTTTGAGTGCTTCTTCAATTCTTTTATCTTATTCTATTTGAACCTTCAATTTCATGATCTTTTGTTCTAGTTCTTGAGTGTTTTATTTTGTATAGTTATTCTTGTAGCTTCTTGTTTTTCTTCTTTTTATCTTCTTATAACTTCTATGGCACTCAACAATTCTTCTCTCTAGTCAACTTATGCCTCTTCATATTATTCTTCGGTGTCTTATTTATCAAAGCCTTCTATTTCCATGAATATAACTATTTTTGTCTCACTGTCACTAACTTCATTTCATCTGATGAGGATATGTCTTCTTTGGTGCATAAGTTTTTCTTTAAATATTTTGTTTTTTTTCTTTTTCCTTTATATGTTTGTTTTCTATTTGAGTAATCTTCATCATTACTCTTATTTTTCTTATGAGTAAATTTGTTAGCAAAATGACCAATACCATCACAATTAAAACAAATCAATGGAAGATTACCTTTATATCTATCGTTCGTTCCCTTGTTCAATCTTTTGACAAAGTTGGCCACTTCTTCTTCATCATCTTCTGAGAATTCACTGTTGCTGCTATGTTCCTTTTTATTTGACCTTTTGGATGATTTGAAAGATGCTTCTTTTATATCAGGATTTTTCTGTTCAGTTCTCATCTCATATGATATGAATATTCCATGTAGTTCAACCATGCTTATTGAGTCTAGATCTGCTCTTTCTTCTAGTGATGATATCTTAGGATCAAATCTCATAGGAAGATATGTTAGTACATTTTGAACAATTACATATTGTTTAATTTATTCTTCCAATCCTAGATTGCATTCATTGTTTCATCGACTCGTAAGAAGTAAGCTATAATATTATCATCTTCCTTCATCTTTAGTTGTTTGAATTGACCTATGTAAGTTTGAAGATTTACTTCTTTGACTTTTGAATCTCCTTCATAAATATTTTGATGTTTGTACCAAATCTCTTTAGCAGATTTACAATGTACAACTTTGGTATATACTAATTCACCAAGATCATTCAGAAGTGCATTTGTGGATTTGGAATTATTTTGACTGAGTTTCATTTATTTTCACTTGTTGGAAGAACTACTAATTCTTTGTATCCATCTACTAGGGATTTGCAAATGTTAAATCCTTGTGCTTGTATATATGTATTCATCCTTCTATTCCAAAATTCATACTTTTGCCCATCAAACTGTGCTATTCCATTTTTATACATGTTGTTTCTCTCCATGATCTACCTTTCAGTGGTTAAACTAATTTCTGAAGGAACCTTCTCTGATACTAATTGTTGGATTAGTGATAGGGGGGGTGAATCAATAATAGAGAAATGCAATCCTTTTAAACCATAAAATTCAAGTTTTATATCAATGTAGTATTATCATCCAATAGTTGCAAAGTAAATAAAAAGTGAGCAAATGAGAAATCATACACATACACAATACACCATTGTTTTTATGTGGAAACCCAAAGGGGGATAGAAACAAAGAATTCATTTTCTTATATGTATTTAAAAATTACATTCATTAGAAGAGCCAACTTCCTTTGTTTTCCAGCTACAATTGGAAGGAGGTTCCAACCCCCTATTTTCAGGCTACAACCCGTGGGAAGCTCCAACTCCCCAATTCTCTAGATACAACCCCCTATGTTATTTGGATACAATTGGAAGGTGGATACAACCACCTATCCTTTCCCCATCCAACCTCCCTGAAATATAAGTAGAATGATGGAACCACTGCCACACTATCATTGTGAGATATACTTTTGTAAACCTATACCAATCAACCTACACCTAAAAGCCTATAACAACCTATAATCAACCTGTACCATAAACAAGTGAACAAAACATGCATCAACCTATAACTCTACCTATACCATCAATGAGTGCATCAACCATGCACCAGATATGTACCAATCATGCATCAAATACACATAAACTATGACTCATCAAGATGTAACAACATCATCAACTATACACCTCATGTATCTGCCAACTCATCAACTACTTGTCTCAACCATGTACCCAACATGTACCTCAACCAAAATTTCTCATCATTTTCATCATCCAAATATGATTTGTAACTCTGTAATAGAACTGGTGTATATGATCACATACCTTGTTGAATTTTGGCTTATTCTATATAGTGAACTTGTAGAGCACGCCCCACACAGAATATTTGTTGTATGGATATGAAAATGGTATAAATAATACTAGATATTGTACTCTAACCAATACATTTGGTGTTATGAAATTTGGATCTGTTATGAAGAATTTATGGCGTTTTTACCCTAAACATCTGTTTTAGAATACTTTTATGACTAGCCACAAAACCTATTTTTGACATAGTGTAAGTCAAAACTACAATGGCCCACAAGATGGAATTTGTATCACAACTACTTGGATATGTTTCCTCAATGACCTCCAAATTTTGCGGTCTGAATAATTCTAGAAAAAAACGTTATTTCTAAAATGGTGAGATGACCTGTAAATAACATACCTTAGAAAGAATCATAAAAATAATTTATCCTCCCTTGAATTTTGACCTTCTATACTTCACCTTCCCTCTGAAATTCGTCATAGATATCCTTTAGTTACCTCAGTCACTTGTAGATATTCAATATGCTCAAGTGTAATTAAATGAGAGACCCTTACCTCTTATTTATACTTTTATGTATCTTTCTCAAGGGGTTACCTTTAAACGATTTTCCTTATTTTACAGCTAACCCACTTCTAACCACTTGTCCACTTAGTAATTTCTCCATTAACTTTATTATTTAAAAAAATTATTTTGTATCCACTTTGAATTATAGTACACTCATCACTTCACTTTATTATTTAAATAATTTCTTCTTTGCAACCACTTTGACTACTTTGACCTTTTGGGGCTTCTAGATGACTCATGAGGGTTCTCCAACTTCACATGGCCATAACTCTCTAACCATGAGGAGTTATGTGATGTTACACATACTACCAGAAATGGAATGACATGTACTATCCATATAGAATATTGTAACCTTCAATTATATTAAAACTCATACCATTATACATCAAACAAACTTGGGTCCATTACCCAAACCTTTGTGCTATTGAAATTCACTACCAGACTTTCTTCAAGTGTTGAAATCAATGACAACCAACTGAAATAATCAATAGTCTATAGAAACCCTGAATACACTAACCCTTGGGATGAAAACAAAAACATAACAAATAAGAACTATTGTCGCACAACTTAACCCCATACATTCAGATTGCGAAATTACTACACATTGTTTCCTGTTCAAAATTTGGGCCTTTCAACATTGAAGTATTCTTCATATCAAAGTATAACAAGTCTGGATATTTCTTGCAACATTATTTCATCCTTATCCCGTTGGATTCCTCTCTTCTCCCTGATCGCAATCATACCTATAATTTTTAATCATTTTTTTTCGTGGAATCGACCCCCTTCCGACCCCCTTTTTTGGGACTTACCCCATTGGATTCCCCTCATCACCTTGATCATCATGATACCCTTCATCCATAACCCATTTTTTGTTTGGTCCCACCTGTCCCTTTTCCCCCTTCATCATGTATCACACCTGTAGAAAATACCTTGAGTCCCACCTCAATTTCTTGTCCTCTAATTTCACAATGACCTAGCAAGAAGTGCGACAACTCAGTGCCAATATTACTACCATCAATAAAAACATGCATTGCACCATAGATTGCAAAATGGAAACCCTGAAATAGGACCTCTCTACCTATCTTGAATCCTTCATTGGCTAGATCTGCCCCAAGCTAAATATCATTGGAGACCTTACCTCCTCTGATCCACCTTTTGACCCTGAAAGTGAAACTTCATACAATTCCCATACTTTTTATCCCCATCACTTTCATCATGACCTATGCCTTCCATGCATGGATGTGAAAAAAATTGATGGCTCAGATCCCACTGGATGGGTAACTAAAATGGAAAACTATTTATGTCTTCACGACATTACATATGAGTTGGCGAAACTTCGGTATGGTGTTCTCCATATAGATCAAGAATGTTGGAAATGGTGGAAATGGAGAAAAATGGTTGTTGAGGGTATGTTTATTGGACACAATTTGTTGCAGATATTTATGAATGACTTGAGATTGAGACCCACCATTTAGGACATTTGACAAAGTTGAAACAATCTGACACAGTGGAAG
Source organism: Picea glauca (assembly GCA_000966675.3). Taxonomy (NCBI): domain Eukaryota; kingdom Viridiplantae; phylum Streptophyta; class Pinopsida; order Pinales; family Pinaceae; genus Picea; species Picea glauca. Next base: position 33,909 of record JZKD02S0508746.1, read on the forward strand.
ACTTTATAGTTTCTTTTGAGCGATTGGTTTTCCACATGGAGGGAATGCCTGATGCTTTTTTCTGAGAATGATTTATTAGTGGCCTCAAATATGATATTTGTTCCCACATCCTCATGGATCACCCCCAGAGTTGGGTGGAAGCTACTAAAATAGATAAGGAAGCACAACATGTTGTTTCTTCTCAAACCCCAAAACCCTCCTTTATTCTTCACCCTAAACCAATGACTCACACTCCTCTTTGTATTCCACTAAAGATCCAAAAATTGACCCAGGTAGAGATGGTTGAACACTAACTCAAGGGCCTTTGTTATAATTGTGATGAAAAAATATTTTCCTTGGAAAACGTGTACGAAACAAAATCTTTTTATGGCCATCTATGAGGGTGTTTTTGAAGAAGAGTTTGAGGCTCCTCTTGTGGAAGAGTCACCTGAACCTATCAAAATGTCATCATCCTCGTTGAAAATGGAAACACCCATAATTTTATTCATCGCCACATTTCCTAAGAAATAAATTTCTATATCCGAGAAGTCAACAAATTTCAAATCATGATTTCCAATGGCATGCCCATGAAATGTGGGGGGCATTGTGAAAATGTATGTCTCAAAATTGGTCAGTACCACATGAAATATCATATGTTTCCTGTGAACATGGGTGGTTGTGAGATTGTATCAGGGGTCTAATGGTTAAGGACTCTAGGCCCCATTCTCATGGAGTTTAAGGAATTAACCATACAATTAAACTAGGATTCCCAACAATATAAATTTCAAGGAATCACAACAGGTTCCCTTGAGATCATCAATTCCCATCGCATGTAAAATCTCCTCAAAAAAGGTCATCTCATCATTATTGTACAACTCCATTCCATTCAAACCACTGAGACACCCTCTGTGCCGCTTGACCTCCAATTCATCCTCTCTAAACATCAATATATTTTTTCGACACCCTAGGGACTTCCTCCTTCCCGTGGTTTTCATTATCATTCCATTCCCCTCATACCATACATCCATCCTCCCAATTTTCATCCCTATCATCATCCCTTTTCCCAAAAAACTGAAATTGAGAAATTTTTTCAAGAATTTCTCACTGCAGGCATTATTCATCCTAGTACTAGACCTTATTCTTCTCCTGTGGTCATGGTACTTAATAAAGAAGTCTCTTGGCACATGTGTCCTCACTTTCATGCCCTCAACAAACTCACCATCAAAGAGAAATTTCTCATTCCTTTAATTTATGATCTCTTCGATGAATTACATGGTGCTTAGTTCTTTACTAAACTTGATCATCATTATGGCTAGAACCAGAAACGTGTGAACAAGGAAGACATTCCTAAGACCGTATTTCAAACTCATGAGGGCCACTATGAGTTCTTGGTCATGACCTTTGGCTTATGTAATGCTCCCTCCACTTTCCAAAGCCTCATGAATCATGTATTCCGTCCCTTTATCCGTCATTTTATCTTAGTTTTCTTTGATGATATTCTCATCTATATTAAAACTTGGACATACCATCTTGCCCATGTGGATCGAGTTCTTCAGGTACTCTCTCATCATAAAATTTTCCTCAAACAATCTAAATGTTATTTTGAAGCCTCAAAAGTCAAGTACTTGGTTCATATTGTTGGAAAGGTGGGTGTTAGGGTTGATCCTAAGAAGATCAAAGCTATGCAAGATTTGCCTCACTCTAAGACTCTCAAAATAATGTGTGGTTTTCTGGGTTTAGCATGATATTATCACAAGTTTGTTAATAATTATGGAAATATTGTGATGCCTCTCATTGCTCTCCTTAAAAATAATTCATTCACTTGGACTCCACCAACTGTTCATTCATTTCAAGCCTTAAAGGTGACTATGTGCACCACTTCGGTCTTGGCCCTTCCTCACTTCACAAAGACATTTTTCCTGGAATGTGATGCTTCTAGGAGAGGAATTGGAGCAGTCCTTATGCAAGATGGGAAACCATTTTCCTTTACTAGAAAACAAATGTCGGAGTGACATTTAGGCCAATCAATCTATGAAAAGGAAATGTTGTCTATTCTGCATGCAATGGATCTCTGGTGCCCTTATCTATTGGGGAAACACTTCCAAATTAAGAAAAGTCATTAGAGGCTCAAGTAGTTTCTAGAGCAATGTCTTTCATACCCAAAGAAATAAAAATGGGTGACTAAGCTCTTTGGGTATGATTATGAGATCATTTACAACAAAGGAAAAGACAATGTGGTTGCTAACACTCTTTCAAGAAAATATGAAGATGAGGGGTACCTTTTTCTCCTCTCCTTCATTATACAATATTGGCTCCAAGTTGTTCGTCGGGAATGGCTTCAAGATCCCAAAATTTTGAGTCATATCAGACACTTGCAAGACAATTCTCCAGTTTCCCCAGGGTACTCTTAGCACAATGATGAGTGTCACTACAAATTCCATCTATATGTAAGTAAATAGTCACAACTTAAATCCACGTTTCTTTCTGAGCTTCATGCTACACCCACATTTGGGAACTCACGGCTTACCAAAACCTATGATAGAATCAAACATTCTTTTTTCTGGGATGGTATGCAATTTGATTTATGTCAATGCAACAAGAGAGAAACAGTCAAAGCCCCGTTAACACTAAAACCACTTCCAATTCCATCTACTATTTGGAGGGATATTTCTATGGATTTCATTGTTGGCTTACCTAAATCAGGCAATAATTCAGTCATCATGGTGGTAGTTGATTTTCTTTCCAAGTATGCTCATTTCTATGATCTTCAACACCCATTCACTACCTCCACTGTGGCTCAAATTTTCATGGATCCTATCTTTAAGATTCATTTCATGAATCATTCTATTGTTTCTAATGAAGATCCCACTTTCACCAGCAATTTTTGGAAATAATTGTTCAGGTTACAATGTACACAATGTACACAATTGCATCTCAACAACCCCTATCATCCTCAGATTAATGGTCAAACTAGAGTTGTCAACAAGTGTTTGGAAATATATTTGAGGTGTTTTTCATATGAATGAAAAAATTAGTGGGCTCAATGCTTACCCCTAGCTGAATGGTGGTACAACACTTCTTACCATACAAATACTCACATGAATCCTTTTAAAGTAGTTTATGGAAAAAATACACCTTCAATTCTATCATAGATGCCCGACGGCTCGAAGGTCCAAGTGGTTGACCAAACTCTTATAGTTCAAGAGGCTATTATCCATACCCTCAAAGAGAATTTGGTCATGGCTCAAAATAAAATAAAGAAACAAGCAGATCAAAGTCACTCAGAACATCAATTTGTTGAAGGGGACTATTCGTTTCTTTTGAATACAACCTTATAATAAGAATTCACTCAAGGATGACCATTTTCAGAAACCAACACCCAAATTTTATGGTCCTTATACAATTCTCAAGCATGTGGGACATGTGGCCTATTAGTAAGATTTTCCCGATCATTCTAATCTCCATCCTGGTTTTCATGTCTCCTACTTAAAGAAGTTGATTGGAACTAAGTTCCAAGCTCAAACTAGTATTCTCGAGTTGGATGAAGAAGGCTCCATTTTGTTGCAGCCACAAGAAGTCTTGTACCATTGTGAGTGTCGTCTCCATTAGCTCACCATCAAGGAAGTGTTATTCCATTGGAAAGATACAACTTGAGTTGATACCACCTGGGAGGCAACTACCATTCTGCAATAATTTCCTCATCTCAAGCCTTGAGGACAAGGATTTTTTTAATGGGGATAGAATGTTAGGGAACTAAACTCCCTAACCCCTCACCTAGGTAGAATAATATATTTTCCATTTAATAAATACCAATATTAATAAAGCCTAGGAATAAAGAATAATATGTCAAATGTAAGAAGACCTAATAGAAACTTATGCTTATAGAATATCTTCTTATAGATTGTTCTTTTTATATATAGAGTTAGTACAAATAAGAGTCGAGGGCATGAGAAGTCTTGTATTGGTAATTATTGTAATAGAGCTTTTCTCTGTTAAAGGTTTCTCCCTCGAAGGGGCAAGTGAACATTTTTTCCTATCAATAAAGGTATTATTTTGGTGCTATGGTTTCATCTATTGTGTTGTTATGTTGTTATTCTCTGTAATATTTATGTTTTTAGCTATTATAATAGATCTGGTACCTTACAATAATAAAATGAATATCCTTTTTTGTTTCATTGATTTTATAAAATATGTTGACATAGTACCTAGGACTAACCAGGCTATAAGAGCTAAAATTTTATTTCAAGTTGAGTGTTTCTAGAATAAGGTTGTATGAAAAAATTATTTGCAAGATTAGGATACTAATATCTGATAACGAGAAATTAATTGTAATATAGAAGTCAAGAAAGTTTATCCTCTATCCCATATCCTTTTTGGCATACACATTGACAATTTAGAATATTGTTGTGAAGATGTAGGTTGTTTCATCTCAACTCTTGTTTATATAGTCACCACCCTTCTTATTTACATTGATGAAATCATTCTTATGACAAGGAGTCCCTACTACCTTAGTAAGAAACTAATAATTCTCAAGGAATTCTACTCTAGAATAGGTATGACTGTGAACACTGACAAAATGAAGGTTATGATAATTGAATAAAAAAATATCACATGAAATAATTTCATATATGACAACAATACCATCAAGGCAGTTCCTTCATACAAACATGTTGCAATCAATATTCATCACAAGCTCAATTTGAACTATAGACTTGGGAAAAGGATAAATTGAGGGTGGAAAGTTTATTACGGTCTTGAAAACAATTGTAAATTAGTAGAACTTTGGCTATGGCATAGTAAAAAACTCCTCTTTGAGACTCTCATCACTGTTGTTATCTTATATGAATGTGAAGTTTGAGGTTGCATTATATCTAGAGTATCCTGGAGAAAGATAATGTAGATTCAAAAGAATTTTATAACTCATAATCTATGAATCAAAGACAACACACCATATCCTATCGTCCTCATAGAAGTGAGACTATCTCTCATTGATAGGATAGATATGGTTATGTACTTAATGTACAATAGAAAAGATAAACAACATGGATTACAAGAGGCTCCCTAAAATTGCTTCAAACTCCATCAAAAACACTAGTGGATCAAGTGCAGGTGGAATAAAGAGGTCATGTTTTGGATAAATCATCAAGGAATACATGAAGAAGTCATTCTACATAATACCGATAATATTAAAAATATTATTACATATAAATTTAATGAGAATATCTGGTGTGATAAATAATTAAAGAATAAAAGAAAATTAAGATACTACAAGGAGGTGGTCAACTCGAATTTAGAAGATCAAAAGTATTTGTTGATTTTTACCACCACAAAGAAGAAAATCAACATTGTTAAAATAAGAAAAAACTCTCACGAGCTACATAGTGATACTAGGAATTAAGTAATTCCAAAAATGCCATGGGACAAAAGAATCTATCATCTTTGAGACACTAAGAGGGTTGAATATGAAAATCACTTTCTCTTAGAGTTCCCTACATATACCCAAATTAGAGAACATTTTCACTAATTTGTCACAATCCCGACCTTTGTGACCTTCTAAATCATCAAAACTATGGTAATGTTGCAATACTTCTCTTCATCCTTTTCGAGCATAGAAACAAAATTCTAAAGAAATACAAGTAATATCTTAGAAAGGTTAGATATAACGTTTTTATTCTAAGTGGGCCATCATCATCATTATCATTATCATATATCCAAGTAAATTCTTAGAAAGGTATTATAGACAAATTTTGGTCTCAATGGGCCACCACCACCACCACCATCATCATCATCATCCCACAGTGCTATAAATATTCATGGTTTAACCTTTTCACCTCCACCTTGCATTCAAATTTGACATTTACAAAGTGTGTGTTGTCATCATCATTTTCCTCTTCATTGTTATCATCATAATCATCAGTGCCATTTTCATCATCTTTTTCATCATTTCCACCATTCTCATTATCGTCGTCATCATCGTTATCATCATAATCTTTGTCCCCTTCACTTTTTCCCTCATCCATCCTCATCGTCGTCGTCATAATCATCATCATCATCATAATCATCATCATCATCATCATCACCACCAGCACTGCCACCGCCACCACAAACACCATCATATTTCCACACCTTGCATTCTTTGATGCCATCATTGTCATCATCATAGTCATCATTTTCATCATCATACATCATCATCATCATCATTTTATTTCCATATCAACTATTTTTCCACACTATGGAAATGTGAGCATTGAATGCAAGGTGAAGGTTAAAACATTCAACCATGAATATTTATAGCACTATGAAATGCAATGTGGAGGTGAAATTATGATGATGATGATTTATAGCACCACAAAATGCAAGGTGGAGGTGAAAATAAGATGGCGATGATGGCACTACGGAATGAAAGGTGGAGGTGAAATGATTATGATGATGATGATAATGACACCATGGAATGCAAGGTGGAGTTGGAAATATGATGATGATTATGTTGGTGGTGGTGATCATCATCATCATCATCATCATCATGCCTCCACCTTGCATTCCACGGTGCTTACCAATATTCATGGTTGAAGATCAGCATAATCATTATCATCATTGTGGTGCTATAAATATTTATGGTTGGAACATTTTCACCTCCACCTTGCATTCAACACTCACCTAATAATAATAATGATAATCATCATCTCGTGGTGCAATAAATATTCATGGTTGAACCTTTTCACCTGCATTTTGAATTTACCACTCACATTTCCATACCGCCATTGTCATCATCATTGTTGTCGTTGTTATCATAATCATCATCACATGGTGCTATAAATATTCATCGTCATCATCATCATCATCATCATCATCATGGTCATCATTGTTTTCATTTCATCATCATCGTTGACGTCTTGGCGTCGTTGTTGTCATTATAATCTCGTGGTGTTATAAATCATCATCATCGTCATCGTCATTTTCATCGTCATCATCATAATCATCATCGTCATCGTCATCATCATCATCATCATCATCATCATCGTCGTCATCATCATTATCATCACTATCATCATCATCATCATCATCATCATCATTGTCATCATCATTGTCATCATCATTGTCATCGTCTTCATCATCGTCATCATTCATGGTCCAACCTTATCACCTCCACCTTGCATTCAACTCTCACATTTTCTAATGTCAGTTTAGAAATATAACATTTTAGGCCTATGTGACATCAAATAACCACCTTGACCCCCTTTTATTTAATGTCTATAGCCTATGGGAGTCTGTAAGGCTACTACATCATCCACCTAGAGTGATCACTTGGAAAGGGACATCACATCATCATCATCTTCATCATCGTTATCATAATCATCATCATCAAATGGTGCTACAAATATTCATAATCATCGTCATCATTTTCATTGTTTTGTCGTCGTTGACGTCATGGTTTCATTGTCATTGTATTTGTCGTCATCATCATCATAATCATCCTGCGCTACTATAATTCATTGTCATCATCATCATCATAATCCTCATCATTATCAACATCCTCATCATTGTCATCATCGTCATCCTCCTCGTCCAACCTTATCATCTCCACCTTGCATTAAGATCTCAGATTTCCATAGTGTAGTGAAATTGTTGTCATCATCATCTGGTTCTATAAATACTCATGGTCCAACCTTTTCACCTCCACCTTGCATTCAACGTTGACATTTCCATAATGTAGTGAAATTGTCGACTATTCACCAAATAAGGCATTTTAAGTCCTATATTCAATGGAGACCGATTACACATGAATGGTGGAAACAAGGATTCAAGATATGTAAATAATCCATCTATCCAGGTAATTTCATTATCATGAGTTCTCATATCTTATAATTTGAAGTTGGACTAACCCATTTAATTGCAATGATGCTTGTGTAGTTAAACATGGTTCTAGAGAATGTGTTCTGCATGAAGGGTGGAAATGGGGATTCAAGCTATGCAATTAATTAATTTGTCCAGGTAATTCCATTAAGTTGCATTCACATATCTTATAATTTCAAGTTGGACTAACCCATTTCATTGCAATGAGACTTGTGTAGTTAAACATGGTTCTGGCTATTAAGCCCCTTCTAGAGCATTCAATTTACAAAAATGTCAGATCTTTCATGGGGGTCATGGAGGCAGATAATGTGTTTCGTATTGCAGGCTTAGGGTGTGCAACGAGGATGAATACTATTCTTGCAATGGACACCATCATCATAGCTGTGAAATTAACTTCCATTCTCCATTCCATGGCTGTGCCATAGTTCCAGTTTTACTTCGTTGATCTCCCATCAAATGTTTTTAATAGATTATTTTGGATATTTCATCGCCTTGAAGGCACAAATGGAATAACAAAAACAATGCTCGATGAATATAATGTTGGCAGCGGAAGGAAAAAATAGCTCATAAACATAGCATAAACGAGTAGGTTCAAACACGTATTAAACCAAGAACAACAACCCCACAATTGACACAATGATTTATATGGAAACCCAATGAGGGAAAAAACCACGACAATGATAATCGATGTTATTTTATTCAACAGATAATTACAATAGCCAATCTCAGGCATACAACCATCCTCTCCTCTCATACACACAACAACTCAATATTGTGTATTGCTCTCACACACTCATTACACACTGCACTCACACCTCTATGGGTATGCTCGTATATATAACATCTATCACTCAATTACACAGATTGATCATGAATAGATCACATAGTTACACGAACAATTCATAAATAGATTGCATGCATGTGCATTAACATATCTACATGCATGTGCATGTGACTGCATGAGGAAATTCATTGGCATATTTCCAACAATCTCCACCTTGACAAAAATTTACCTGATATATCATGCCCTTAATTAATTCATCACCTTTTCTGCAAGCTAAGAGAATCCAAACACCATCACATCTCCACAACTTCTCTGACAATATCGTTACATGAACATGCCTACATAATTCACTCCAGCATGGACCATTCTGTCTCCATCAATAACATGTCTAATAAACCGATGCACTTGCCAAATCTCATGAATCATAACCACAAACAAAATCACTGCAACCATTGTAGGTGATACTTGTGCTTCTGTGTTTGAAGCACCCATTTCCATGGTCTTCACCTGGTTTTTCTATGTGTCTACTAACACCGCCAACTACATGTGAAATGTTGACCATTTCTCCATTGCAACAGTAAAAATTCCTACTAGCATATAATACTCGAGACATATAACCATTTTCTTCTTCATCAATTAGGACATAAGCCTGAAGAGAAATTACAATGGAAAGCCAAAGGGGTTTCACCAGTTTCACATTATCATACTGAATTTCTTGAGTATTTTCACCACATAATTCTGTTGTGATAACCAATCTTACCATATTTCTTTTCTCTGTGTATTTCCATTCCCAAGATTTATTTTGATGCTCCCAGATCCTTAATAACAAACATCCTAACAAACTGAGCTAACCTGTTGATCTCAACCATGTTGATGCTTGCAACAAGAATAACATATAACACCAAGATAATGAATATACCATAAACATAATGGTTATAATCATTTATTGTAAAATTTGGATCACCATGAAGGAATCAAACATCTTGTACCATTTTCCTAGCATGATTCAGGCCATACAATGATTTTTGAGTTTGCAAACAAATATTTTGTTATGATTTTGAACTAACCATTCTGGTTGTTCCATATACATCCCCTTATCCAAAAAACTCCATGTAAGACAATTTTAACATCTAGCTATAATATCAAAACCAGTGCTAACACAACATGAATAGAAACAAGATTTTAACAACTGATGAGAAACTTTCATGGAAATCAATACCTTCCAAATACCTTTCTACTACCAGCCTTGCTTTGAACCTTTCATATTTTACCATGTTTGATTTTATAAAACGAGATACATCAAACATTACATCTCTTTCCATGATGATTCTGTGGGTAGTAGGATCCCACAATCTACACCCCTTAACATCATCACCATATCAAAGATCTACCTATTTGATCAGGGTTCTACTTAGACTGTTGATAAAAAACATAAGCATCACAACAAAATAATTTCACATTTGAGTAATAAACAGATGACCTGTTCATACCTCTTCCTGAATCTTCCTATCTTTTGCAACTGATGGTGACCGAGTTACCAGATATTACAACCGTTTTTTTCCACAACTATTGCTACAACTTGGCATTTTTGAACATTCCTATTTGATCCCAACTTCCTTGCAATAATTTCTAAGTTCCATGGATATGAACTTAGCTTCATCATATATTCTCAAACACTTGATTGACTTACCAACACATCAACCTTTCTACAGACCTACCTTTCTAAACTGGACACATTTCTCCACCTCAGACTTTGAATTCGAAAAACTTTGACCAAATCTGGTCAAACCAACAAAGTAAGCCTTCACAACTTACCTCCACGAACATTCACAATGGAGTTCACCAAGCCTTTTATAGGCTTCATTACATTAAAATCCATGGAAAAAATACCATGGGATATGCAAAACACATGGACCCAAAAAACCACCTGCTTTGACCTAAAAATAGATTTAACTCATTAAATCTTTCACCGAGTTAAGTCTAACTCAACATACATGCGCCCCCCACACATTCAATCTACCTAAATATATGTCTATACTTTTCATAGGTTACCTGATAAACCAGAGGAACACATGCCTATTCAAGTCTTACAGACATATGTCCATTTACATGGAATCAATAATTTCTACAACTCCAAAGTAAATACAATTTATTATTATTATTATTTCATGGTGACTCAACTTTCACTACCCTGCACCTTCTATGTGAACACAGGTGGTGAGACACAACATAAAGAAAAAAATTCATCACCCATACCTGTAGTTTAATTTTCTTCTTTTGTGGAGTACTTTTTGGATGCTTGTTGTCTTTTCCAACAATCCTTCTTGAGATGCCCAAATTTTCCACATAACCAACATTTTTCCTTACCCTTATTGTCTTTTGACTTAGGCCTGACTGTACCTTTATGATATTTCCCTCCTTATGTATATCGACCTATGACCATCATTGTTTCTATTGTTGAGGTTTCCTTACTGGATCTTCTCCTAATTTCCTCAGATAACAAAGCTCCCACAACAGTGTCATAATCAATGGCATCTTATTTCATCCGCAAGCTGTACAACTTCCTCTTCAAGAAGATTATGTTTGACAAGTTCTTTGTCATATACATACTCTCTAGTTTGGTCCACAAACTTGTTGTTGTCTTCTCTTCAACGATGTTAAACAACACCTCATATTCTAGACAAAAATGAATAGTACTGAGGGCTCTTGTATCTAGATCCTCCCAATCCTCGTATGTCATGCTTGCCAATTTCCTTGTCTTTCTAGCCAATGCCTTTTGCAATCCTTGTTGCACAAGAATATCCCACATCTTAAGCTTCCATAGTGCAAAGCTATTCTTACCATTGAATTTCTCCACCTCAAACTTAGAACTTTGAAAATAGTTAGTCCTCTTTCGCAATGAATGTTTTTTGGCACACTACACATGGATCTCTGCATGTAGGTTAAGTAGGTTGCTTCACCAGAAACAATGTCTCAAACAACAGAGCGTGATTTCACTCGTTTTCATAGAAATCGTTGTGAGATCCCACTCATTCATGCAATGGATTTCTCACCTTATGCTATGATACCACTTGTTGGCAGTGGAAGAAAAACAAAGAATATAAACAAAGCATAAATGAGTAAGATCAAACACGTTTTAAACCAAAAGATCAAACACGTTTTAAACCAAAAACAACAATCGCACAATTGGGAAAAAACCATGGCAATGATAACGAGTATTCTTTTATTCAAGGGAGAATTACAATAGTCAATCTCAGGCATACACACAAGTGTCTTTCTCTCACACACTCACTATACATTTCACTCATACCTCTATGGGTATGGTCATATATATAACATCTATCACTCAATTACACAAATTGATCATGAATAGAAAAAATTATAAATATATTGCATGCATGCGCATGAACATAGCTGCATGCATGTACATGTGACAGCATGAGGAAATTCATTGGCATGTTTCCAACAGATAAAATCTTACTTGGCATCAACAGTGCCGGGATCTCATTACATACTCATATATATAACATCTATCACTCAATTACACAAATTGATCATGAATAGAAAAAATTATAAATATATTGCATGCATGCGCATGAACATAGCTGCATGCATGTACATGTGACAGCATGAGGAAATTCATTGGTATGTTTCCAACAGATAAAATCTTACTTGGCATCAACAGTGCCGGGATCGCATTACAGACTCCTTTTCCCACAGCAAACCCTCCATTTCTTCCACTCCTCCAATAGCCTGCACCGGCTCTCGCGAGTGAGTGAGATAGTCATGTGATTAGCATGACATATTAATCGATTTCAATTTCAGGTTCATGCTAGCATTGAGGACAAAGATTATATTGATTGGAGCATTGGGCATGTGTACATAACCAGCGATGTAGTGGCCGATTCCTATCTCAACCAATTAAGGCAAGAATTCACATCATTTTTAGAATCCCGATCAGAGGATATTGTTCACGAAGGATGCATGTTGATAGCGCTCTTGGGTCATAGTTCTGGCGACAGAAAGGAACCAGGCGGGATAGGACCTTTCGCTTGTCATTTGGAAGCAACATTTGGGCAGCTTTTCATTTGGAAGCAACATTTTGGGAGCTAGTGAATGAGGTAAAATAGATAATTCAATATAATATCTCACAATTACTTTTCAATATTATTCAATATGTGATCAATTTCGACTAGAAGGGTTTGATTGAGAAGGAGAAGCTGGACTCCTTTAACCTTCCCGTGTAGTCTCCAAGTGTGGAGGATTTACAGAGAATTGTGGATATGGGGTAGTCGTTTGAAATAGAGAGCACAAGGCTTCTAAGTGGGTTTCCTTCGCTTCCATTTATGGAAGTTAGAGAGGGGGAAGAGAATATGAATGCAATAATCGTACGTAACTTTTACATATCCACGCTTGAGAATATTGTGGGAACTCACTTCGGGTGGGATGACTGTTTGTTGGATGGAATTTTTGTGAGGCTTGCAAACAAAGAGACTGCGAAATATGGAGAGTTCCCGCGCAATATGGTTGACGTAGCTTTTTATTTTCTTGTTCGTAAAATAGCTTGATTCACTCTTTAGGTTATCTTCCATGCATGTTATATAAGAATGTACGGTGAATACTATTTTTATACCGATAGGCATGTCCTTTATTGGAATCTATGGTTTAATTAACTTTTTAATTACAAATTTCAATATTATGGCTAATAATTAAAGATGTTGGTATATTCATCGTTGTCATCCCAAATGAATGAATGATATTTAATTTTCTAAACTCCTTGTATTTATGAATGCTTAAGTTTCTCCTTGTTTATGTTTTCACATTTACTTAGTATGATTAAGGAATTACTCCCGTAACCATTGATTTAAGAAATTAATATCTATAAAGCGCTTCATTTTCAATTACAAATTTCAATATTATGGTTAATAATTAAAGATGTTGGTATATTCATTGTCATCCCAAATGAATGAATGATATTTAATTTTCTAAACTCCTTGTATTTATGAATGCGTAACTTTTTAATTACAAATTCCAATATTATGACTAATAATTAAAGATTCGTTGTCATCCCAAATGAATGAATGATATTTAATTTTCTAAACTCCTTGTATTTCTAATATGATTAAGGAATTACTCCAGTAACCATTGATTTAAGAAATTAATATCTATAAAGCGCTTCATTTTCACATTCAGTATTTAGCTAGAATTAATTATGTGAATAATAGTGAACAAAAATCTATGGATGTGAAGCGTTGCCACCTCTAGAATGCATTTCAATTAACATTGCGGTGGTCAAGTTGGACGCATGATGAATGTCACGCTCAATCCTCATCGAAGAATTTAAATTCTTTTTCCCAGTTCTCTTCCCCAGAAAAAAAATGTAGCTTTACAACCAAATTTCCAAGTTTCCTTCTCTCCAGGGTTCAGTGCATCAACATTATATGTATTTCTTTCTCATGGATATCTTAAACTTTTTTTTTATATCTTAATTTTTTTTTCTATTCGTTAAAAATAATTGAATTAATTTTCCTCTCCATGGATCACAATACTCTGATATCATGATTTCCAGGTAACAGAATATGGGTAGTGCAGGAAGGTAGTATAATCAAGAGAACCTTGACTATGATCCCCAAATTATGATGCAAACTATGCAGTAATGATACAGTCGAATCCACCAGCGATACTATCGAATGCACGAGGAGTCTTATAAGTAAATTCAGTCTAAGTTTTGTGTGCTTGTAATGTCACGGTTTTATCAATGATATATAGTAGATATTCGCATGCATGTGAAACTGCAGTCTTATAAATGATATATGATTGAAATAAGTCTTATAAATGATATATGATTGAAATAAACAATGTTATAAACGAAAATCGAACATAAAATTACATCATCTTGACATGTGAGTCGATCAAGGTGCTATGTTTCTTTAATCACTTTAACATTTAAAGTAGTGGGTTAAAAAGGATGATACATTGGTAATGACCAAATTTTCCTTGCACTGTGATTATGGACTTACAAATAATTGGTTTATCAAATGAAAAATATATGCTATAATGTGACTCGGAAAAGAGGTTTGGAATGTTTATTATTTCAGGATAAATCTCAGTTAACTGGTAGCTTAATACACTGATTGGCATAAGGAAGAACGATTTAATTATCCCAATCAACTAGTTTAAATTTTAAAGAGAAATCACACACTGAGAATATAGAAAAAATGGAATCAATGAGAATTAAATGAATGCCACTAATCAAATTATATGTACAAAATTGTTTTACAAGAAAAGATTAAAAAAAAGAGCCTACAAATCTATTAGATGAAAAGGTATCGCAGTGGAAGCCAGCTATCCAGATCAGGCACTTTGAGATCAAGTACTTTGAACTGCAACAACCAAAGGGGAAAATCCATCCATCCAGGTGGGTGTATGTAGGTCTCACTGTACAGACCATCATTTATAATGTTTAATTTTTATTTACTTAAAAGTTAAGAGTTATAATTAATATATGTTTCATTTTTGTGCTATAATAATACAGATAGTAAAATGATGTATGTAAAAAGTTTTTTCACAGTATTAGAACTAGCACAGCCAACTCGCACAGTATGTTTTATACTGATTAGAGACTTGATAAAAATAGCCACAAAGCAGTGAATTGTGTTTGTTGAGCAACCTACAAAAATTGGGCCAACATGAATATATGCACCCGAATAATTCTATACACATGTCTGGCAATACAAATTTCTAGACCATTCGAAATCGAAAAAAAAACGCAAAAAAAACAGCACATACGCATGAAATATTAGTGATCATGGCATTCCCTGTGTATCCGACCAGCTCAATCCTGGAAAACCAGCTACAACATCCTTAGGACTGATTATTCCCCACTAATGCCCAATCCCAATTCTGGATGGAAGCCAATCTGTAGCATGTCTCGTGGCCGTACTTCTGTTAATGTTGTGGGCCGGTAATTCCATTGATGACTCCCTTCCACCCAGAATTGAGTAGCTAAGGGCAGTACAGGAGAGAGCTTCGACTGCTTTCGAGGGGATTTTGAAAAGGTTTTAAGGGGATTTGATAGAGGCAATGAACGACCAGCTCGGATTTTGAAAAGGTTTTAAGGGGATTTGATAGAGGCAATGAACGACCAGCTCGGATTTTGAAAAGGTTTTAAGGGGATTTGATAGAGGCAATGAACGACCAGCTCGTTGAGTATTGTAAATACATTATACTAGTTGAAAGAAAACTCTGAACTAAGTGAAAGGAATTTAAAACATGCAATAATTGGTAATGAACCTCCTCGCTCCTTTGTTGATGCGCACCCTCTCATTTGTTGATGCTCATTCACAATCGTTTCATATTTTCCATGGAAATCGTGGCCAACACATCAAACGCGCGCGCGGAGGCGAGGTTGGAGGTTGAAATGCTTCACTTCACATCCACACGGCCATATCACATTCACGCGGCCATAAATATCCACACTGGTAAAAAAAGGACTGCCCGTAAAACTTTTTAATTGGCATCCAACACCCACGGGGCTATACCTATCCGCCCAGTAACAATAATTTAGTAAATTGTGGCCAGCTTAATAGATTATCTCTTAATCACTGAACGTGGCAATTTGGTGGTGAGCAAGTACTTTTTTAATCTTATTTAGTAAATGTAAAAAAGTAATCACATAAACTGACTTCTTTATAAATGAGCGGAAGTTAATTTATCAAAATCTCATCCATTGATTAGAGAGGACGACAAGAATATGCCAGCATCTTCAATTGCCAACCCTAAGATTGAAATTTATGATTAAAAGGTGATTAATTGTGCCCATTGTCAATAGGTATAGGCCTTTCGGCTTAAATATAAATAAAAGCTCAGATGTGTTATCAATATAAATATTTATAAATATAATTAGTGTTTTATAGTAATAATGTAATTTATTTATTAATGTAATTGATGTATTATACATGTAAATAGTGTTTTTCACAATATTATATTGAGAATAGGATTAGGGTTATTCCTATTAAAATTAGGGTTATGATTATATTAAAGTTAAATTTATTTGTATTAAGGTTTATTTTATAATAATAAAAAGATAATTTAAATAATAATAATTKAATRATAAKAATGTAATGATAATAATTTAATACTTTTAATTTTAATTTAATTCAATATATTATTTATTACTCTATTAATACTTTATCGATATTTTAATGTATAGACACTATAGTAATGTATTTAATAATGTAATAATGTATTGTTAATGTATTACTTTATTACTGTAGTAATACGTTAAAAATGCATTAATTAATAAGATATTAATTTTTTAATAAGTTAATAATTTTTTAATAATGTATTTATTTATTAATTTATCAATGATTTAGTAATACTTGAACATTTATGTATGAATTTATGAATTTATCTATTTAAAAGTCAAGAGTTAAAATTAATATATGTTTAGTTTTTTTATGTTATAATAATAGTGTTTGAAAAATTATGCATGTAAATAGTGTTTTTCACAATATAATAAATATAATTAGAAGCTTAGATGAGTTATAAACATCAATATTTATAAATATGAATTGTTTTTATGGTAATAATGTAATGTATTTATTAATGCATTTTATGCATTATGCATGTAAATAACAAGTTTTTCACAATATTATAAATATCAATACAAGCTCAAGATGTCTTAGACACTAATCTTATTATAAATGCATTAATATTTAAAGGAAAATTATCACTCTTGTTATACATTTCAATTATTGTTAAGACTTATTAGGGTTAGGGTTAGAGTGAGATTAGGGTTAGAGTTATTCCCATTAAAATTATGATTATGGTTTTATTAAAGTTCAGGTTATTTGTATTAAGGTTTATTTTATAATAATAAGAAAATAATAATTAAAAGATCATTTAAATAATAATAATTTAATAATAAGAATGTAATGATAATAGTTTAACAATTTTTATTTTAATTAAATTAAATGTATTATTTATCACGGTATTAATACTATATTAATATTTTAATGTAATCACACTTTAGTAATGTATTTATTAATGCATTTAGTAATGTATTTATTAATGCATTTAATGTTTATTTAATGTTTTTAATGTATTATTAATGTAATAATGTATTGTTGATGTATTACATTATTAGTGTAGTAATACTTTAGCAATGTATTAATTAATTTATTAATAATGTATTACTTTATTAATTTATGAATAATTTAGTAACACATTGGCATTGATTTGCTATCAATGATCTTATGACAAGTAAAAATTATTAAACGATCTATTATCATTGTCCTTAGAACAAGTATAATTCATCATCTACAATGTTCAAGATGATTTTCTATCAATTTCTTTAGAACAAGTAAAATCCATCATGTGTAAAACTAATCATGATTTGTTATCAATGTCCTTAGAACAAGTATGATTTTAAGTTGAATTATATGTAATACATCACATCAGTTCAAATTTCCTATCTTTGTGACAAAGGAAACAATTGATTAGATTTAAAAAAGAAAACTTGTCATAACTTCCTTTTTGTAACGTGTTGAACATAAACCAACCTTATCATGTGACGGACATGAACCAATGTTCAAGTATGATGAACAAAACCAAACATTGCGACACGCCGAACATAACAACTTCACAGTCTGACAACCATAGTAATGTCACAACGTGTCGAACATATCCCACCTTCGTAGTGTGAAAAATATTTCCAATATTGGTTCAATGTGACAAAGATAGGCTTGTTGTCACAAAGTGATGAACATAATAATCTTGCAATGTGATGAACATAGTAGTGTCACAATCTAAAAAACTTAGTAACGTCGTAATGTGATTAACATCACCCCATTGTCTTAATTTGACAAATATAGCCCCACTGTCATAATGTGACAAACATAGCCATATTGTCACAATGTGACGAACATAGCCTTGTCGTCGCAAAGTGATTAACATAGTAATTTTGCAATTTGACGAACATAGTACTTTCACAATCTAACAAACATAGTAATGTTGCAATATGTCAAACATAGCCCTATTGTTGTAATGTGATGAAAATAGCCCATCATTGCAATTTCACGAACATATTCCTAGGGTGGAATCATGAAGGTGGGTTACACTATCATGACAATTGGGTCTCCAAAATTCTGAAAATCATTTTTTCGGCCAAACTAATTTTCTTTTTGGCCAAAAGTACTATTTTTTAGCCAAACCTTTGAACATCAAATTAAACGACACCCTGGCGACGCCCTCGATTTCTGTGTACAATTTTAGTCGGGCGGATATTTTTTCATCCGGTAACCTCTTTTCAGTCGAAAGAAATTTTCAGCCGAAAGATTATTTCGGTCGAAACATTATTTTGGCCAAAAGATTTGTTCGGTCGAACAAATGTTTATATATTACTCGCACATTGCCCCTAGAATAGTTTTTGCGAGTTCATAGTTTGTTGTGCGGAGAGCGTTTGGTACAGTAGGCCTATGTTGTAGGTGTTTGTTGTAGGCGTGTGTTGTAGACCTGTGCTGTAGGAATTTGTTGTAGGCATGTGTTGTAGGCCTATGTTGTAGGCGTTTGTTGTAGGTGTGTGTTGTAGGCGTTTGGTGTTGTAGGCGTGGCGTTGTTGGAGTTTGCGGAGAGTGGACGGGCGGTGGACGTTGGAGCAACGATCGCGCAGTGTTGTGGACGTTGGAGCAGTGGGCGTTCTTTCAGGTATGTTTATTTTATAATTATAGATTAGAATTTAGATTTTTAATTTAGATTTAGAGAAGAATTGTAGATTAGAATTATAAATTAGAATTTAGATATTTTTTTATTTTAGATTGTTGACAGGGCCATATTCTACCCTGTCCATGTACAGTTATGTAACAACCTAATCTTTTTAAACATCATTAAGTTTCATAAGCATTTTATTTAGTAAACTGAAACAATAACTTCCTAGCATAATATGGATTTTCATAACAGTGACTTGAGTAACTTAGATTTATCAATAAATATTGATTTCATGGTAGAAAGAAATAAATACATAACTTAACAAAGTACCTGGTTCTGATGCTAATTTCTGTTGCCTCTGTGCCTTGCTGCTGCCTTGTTGCTTCCTGCTACTAGATCAACCCTGCCACAAACAGGAAAATAACTGCCCAAAACTACTATCCTCCCTGCCAACTAGGAAAACTACCTAGCTCCAGGATATCTACATATATCCTAGCCCCCGTGTCCAAAACCTCTAGAAACTCAGTGCCTCAACTGATCAAAAGCCATAGTCCCAAAACTCTGTGCCCACAGCAAGTCCAAAAGTCCTCAAAAAAATCTCTCCTCCATCGAATCCCCCTCCAGTCAATCTTCCCCCTTCCCTTATTCCTCCTTCACCGACTCATGCAATTATTCCTCCAACCACCCTCTGTGCCTGTCCCGTCTCCCCCCTTAAATGTTTTATCTTCTCGGGATTCATAGGCTCCCTCTCTGCATACACAACCATTTTTTTAACATTTTTCATTGATCTTTTAAATTTATTTCTCACGTCATTAAATGTGATCTGTAGTTAGAGTATTACTTAATTAATCACAATTATTTTCTTTATTTAATTTTACTTTATAATCTTTAAATATTTATTTAATTAGGGTCGTTACAAGGTACATGCCTGAATTCGAGACTGTACATGTACATGGATAGGGCCGAATATGGCCCTGTCCATTATGTTTAAATGTGTTTAAATTTTAAACTTTAAAACATGGCTGAATTTTAAATTTTTAAACAAAGCCGAATATCAAAGTTGTTTAAATTTTTAGAAAATTTAAATTTTTAGTTAAAAATTCAAGTTTAGAAATTTTGTTAGAATGCTGACAGGGCCTTATCTAGACCTGTCCATGGAGAATTTAGAACTTATAAGTTAGAATTTATTTTGGAATTTTGGAATTTAAATTTTAAATTTCTATTTCTAGTTTAAATTTTAAATTTCTATTTCTACTTTATAATTTAGAAGTTAATTTTTTATTTTTGATAGGGCCTTATTTGACCCTATCCATGTACATTGACAGGGTACATGGACAACGCTAAATATGGCTGTGTAAAAAATAATTTTATATGGCTCTGTCAAAAATAGTTTTATAATTTAGAAAATGGCTATGTCAAAAATAATTTTATAATTTAGAAGTTAATTTTTCGATTTTTGATAGGGCCTTATTCGACCCTGTTCATCTATAGTGACAGGACCGAATTCGAACCTGTACCTGTACATGGACAGGGTCAAATATGGCTCTGTCCCTTATGTTTAAATAAGTTTAAATTTTGAATTTTTAAACATGTTTCAAATGTGTTTAAACCTGATTGAATTTTCAATTTTAAACAGGGCCAAATTTTCAATTTTTAAACAGGGCTGAATTTCAAATATGTTTAAATGTTTAATTTTTAGAAAATTTATTTTTTACTTAAAAGTTTGAGTTTATAATGTTGATAGGGCCTTATTTGGCCCAGTCCATGTATAGGGACAGACCCAAATTTGGCTTGTCCCTGTCCATGGATAGGGACGAATATGGCCGTGTCCATGTAGTAACTCAAGCAACAAGATAATTAGATCTACAACCATTAACAAAGGCTCAGTTCCATATGAAATCCATATAACCGCTAAGCAAATAGACAGAGTTGCAGAAAATAGATAGAGACCTGAAGAGACTGTAAACTTTAGGGTAGGACACATAATATCTATTCTAACTATGAACAGTGAGACCAAGGGCTAAGAATGACTGCTACAGGGCCACCACTACCCTGAATAGTGCCCAAACTGAATAAAATTATACTCTGACAACAACTGTAAAGAAAAATCACCATAAAGGACCTAATACATATCACAATATTTAACACACCTAACAAAAAGCTTGAAATACAAAAACATGTATATATTAGTTGCTTCAATAGGAGAAAAAATAGTACAACGTTGAAAAAAACTCCACTTCTTTGCTAATATTATTACTAATTTAAATTTTTAGTTAAAAATTACATTCATGGAAACAATAGGGATAAAGGAAGTGTACAGAACCATGAATCAAACCTGTTGTAATCATACCAGCTAACTGTATAGGGTTGAACATGATGAATTAAGGATCTAATATGGTATGAGACCACAACAAGCCCTGTGAACAAACTGAATTACACTACATTATTTGCTTAGAAGTAATTCCATCATATTCGTTCATAATGACCCTGATGTTGCATTCTTATTGATTAGGTTCTTACTCCTAGTATAGGATATGAATAAGACCTATACTGGTTGTGCTCATATGTTACATGTATGCACTTCTTATACCTTTTCATATTTATGGGATTCGTTCTAACTCAATACTAATACAAATACAACAACATCCTTTACATTCAACTTCTGATAATTTACTCTACGCATCTATACGATCTTGACATAATATAGGGTTATGACTCATACAAGAAGATTTGTTCATGTTCTATGATGCGTGTTTGGTATGTTGTTATAACTAAGAGTAATAAATATCTAAACCGATGTGTGTTTGTGATCTTTGTTGGATTTTTTGTCATTTTATGAAAAATGACAGAATTAACAGAATTAAATTTGAATTAAATATGATAGAAATAAAACATAATTAATTTTGTTAATTCTCTTCATGATTGGTCGGTTAATTTTGTTCATGGTTGGTATGTTTTTTTCTTAAGAATTTTATGTTGTTTTCTTATCCAAATAGTAAATTAAATCTTAATTTTAAAACAAAACATTACATATAATTGATTTTAGAAACTATGGTATGATCTATTGTGACACATTTTTATAGTGTAATATATATGACACTTAACAAGTCCTTTCCATATGTCCATCTATAAGGAACACACAACTATATATGACTTTGTGACATCTATAAGAATGAATATAGGAATGTATTAACATCTTCGTGTGACCATATTTGTTATCCTATTTATAACTAGTTCTAGGGAAATCAAACATAGTATAATTATTAAAATGGGTATATAAATATAAAGTTAATGAAGAAAGGTTATAAATTTAAAGTATTAAAGTTAGTAAATTTCAAACTAATTCAAGATCGAGAAGGTAAATTTTCATCAATTTTGTCACAATTAAGACTCACTCAATTGCATCTTCTTCAAAATATATATCCCATTAAAACTTACATTACTATTTTTACAATAGGCTATGATGCACTTACATTTGAAATTATTGTCATGATTTCTCTCATTCTAGATTTCTAACTCCAACAAAGCCTCCCAATATTACATTTACTCCATTTGCTCCACCTCATCTTAATATAACTTAATATTGAAGACAATTTAAAAATTACTTATAGTGATGACCAAACTTATTGAATGCTTATCTTATTGATGATATTTATATTCATATAATATTACATCACACATATTGACCAAAGTTATTGAATACTTATCTTATTGATGATATCTATATTCATATAATATAATTTCAAATTGACAACTTATTAATTAATTCATTAATAACCTAGAAATTAGTAACTAATGTGTTTATTGAACCATAATATTGTATGTGTTGGATATTTAGGCATAGATAGCACACACATATCCCACATGTAGAGTCCTCTAATAACAAGTGATGCTCCTAATGCATATTATTAAAATGTTTACAACTAATCATGCATACAAATAAATAAAGTAAATCAAACTTCAAATAATCCTCATTAAAGAAAGAGTAATAATTCAACATTCATCCATCTTTAAAATAGAATTATTATAATTTAAACATGGTAGGAACTATGTGATGAAACAAATGATCACATATTGAATCCAAAATGTTATTCTCAATTGACTTGGAATCACCCAGGAATCGACGGTCATCACTTCGGTGTTTAAATACCTATAGATTCAAATTCCCTGCTTTTCTATGCATGGATGATGAGTGAAGGATAATAATTTTCCATGTTTTCTATGGACCCCTTACTTATATTTGAGTTGATTGATTCATGGATAAATGCATAGTCTTTGCGCCTTCTTATGAGCGAGTACCTCTATGGCTTGATTGATTAAAACTTTGATTTATCTCTTCGTTTTTAATTGCTTGAACTTGGGTACATATCTGCATTTTTATTGATAGACTGTGCATTGTAAATAATAAACCTCTGAGATGAATGAAAGTCCCTTGGCGAACCGAACTTCTGATTTCAATGACTTCTCTGTGTGGGTTTTAATGATTATTATGAAAAGATTTTGTTTTTATCTTTCGTCCCTTATCCTTTTAGTCATCAGTCTATGCCTGAGCAGTCGGGCAGGAGACAAATCGACGGTCGTTACTTTAGTGTTTAAATACCTATAGATTCAAATACTATGTTTTTCTATGCATGGATGATGAGTGAAGGAAAATAATTTTCTTTGTCATTTATCCCTTTTTTATCTCTGAGTTGATTGATTCATGGATTAAGTTTTAGTCTTTGCGCCTACTTGCATAGATTTGGTTTTTCCTTGAACTTCATCCGATCAATATTTAATTTAATATTCTTATCTTTTTAGTCAGTAACTAAATGAATTTCACTTTTTTCAGTCTCTTGATATGGCTTCTCTACCAAATTCAACACTTAGTTTTGATATGGCTTCTTTTCCAAACCATAGACTCTTATCATTGTAAACTCCTCAAAAAGGAACCGGTCTCCCACTTTGGTGGTCTTTTCCAATTGTAGTGACCCTTTGACTAAAGGAATAATTATAATGAATAATTCATTTTGGATAATAAAGTCTAATATAGAAAAATAGAGTATTAGATGAGAACTAATTATTATCGTCATTTATTATAACTTCATATAATATTTAAAGATGGGAACTAATTATTATCTTATTGATGATATTTATATTCATATAATATAACTTCAAACTGACAACTTATTAATTAATTCATTAATAACCTAGACATTAGTAACTAATGTGTTTATTGAACCATAATATTGTATGTGTGTTGGATATTTAGGCATAGCTAGCATACACATATCCCACATGTAGATGATAATAAAAAACGATATTCCTAATGTAATTTTTAAAATGTTAACATCTAATCATGCATACAAACAAATAAAGTAAATCAAACTTCAAATAATCCTCATTAAAGAAATAATATTTTTTTTTTTTGTGTGTCTGGAGGAATCAACAACTAGTTGGGCACGTGCTCGCGTTACACGTGGCCGTGTTATCCAACCGCTACCACTATAACCTCCAGGTGTGCCCACGATGCCCCTTACTTGGCACACAAGGTAAGTCGGGGGGAATTGAACTCGAAACCTCATGGAACTTCATTTTCACGGCACTTGCCAATTGAGCTGACCCCCCGGGGGCATTAAAGAAATAATATTAACTCAACATTCATCCATCTTTAAAATTGAATTATTATAATTTAAACATGGTAGGAACTATGTGAGGAAACAAGGAATGACATATCAAATCCCAAATGTGATCTCAATTGACTTAGAATCATCAGGCTCCCTTTAAACCCTTAATTCCATATCACATCTCCCATCCCTTCCTTTGCTGAAATATGTTGGAGTTTTGACTATATTGAACTCACTCTAGATAAAATCCAAATGTGAAATCTTCAAACCTTTCGACCTAATATCTCTACTAGACAACTAGTATTAGTCATCACACATCTAGGGGAGTGTGGATAGCATGACCCTCCCACAATGCGAGGGGAGTGCGGATATATATAGACATTACCCTTTAGAACCATTAAATTTGTGACAATTAAGACTCACTCAATTGCATCTTCTTCGAAATATATACGGCATTAAAACTCACATTACTATTTGTAGAAATAGACTTCACTAGCACCATAAATTTTGTGACAATTAAGAATTACTCAAAATCATCTTCGTTTTAATATATATCCCATTAAAACTAACATTACTATGTTTACAATATGTTATGATGCACTTACATTTGAAATTATTGTCATGATTACTCTCAATCAACATGAATTTCCACCTTATATGACTATATTTTATCTAGATTTCTAACTCCAACCAAGCCTCACAAATATTACGTTTGCATCACCTCATAAAAATTTATATTAGGAATACGAAAAACCCTCATACCCATCCCATGTTGATGTTATTAGTGGGTGTGTGAGGTTATGAATATAAACACTTTGTTTTGGGGATTTTAATGCATTGTATTATATGTGGTCTTAGTGGATCCAACCATGGGGAAGTTTTAAGGAATATTAAAGAAATTTTCTAATATGTTTTTTTTAGTGGATCCAACCATAGGGAACTTTTAATGAATCTTAAAGAAATGTTATAAGAAATATATATGTGGTATTAGTGAATTGAACCATGTTCAAAGAATATGCACATTCTATTGAATTAATTTTGGGTAGTTATCCACGCAATGTAGAAATCCCTTAGTTTATAGTACACTTAGGTCCCTTTATATAACTTTAGATGACCATAAAGTATTTCATAGTTATGTATTTAGTTCGACCATATCCACAACTATCCAACAATGTGTCCTTAAATCTCTCAAGTGATCCAACTATATATTATAACATTTGCACGGTTCATATGTTATATAATATAACATTATCCAATCTGTGATCAGATAAGAGTGCACCACTTAGTAACGCAAGATTTCTTATGTCCCAAGATTAAAGGCAAAACAAGTTGATGTGCACCACTTACTAAAGATTTCTTATGTTATTAGTGGGTGTGTGAGGTTATGAAGATTAACATATTTGTTTTGGAGGTTCTAATGCAATCCATTATATGTGGTCTTTGTGGATCCAACCATAGTGAATTTTTAATGGATCTTAAAGAAATGTTCTAATACATTTTTTTAGTGGATCCAACCATAGAAAACTTTTAATGAATCTTAAAGAAATTTTATAAGGAATATATATGTGGTCTTAGTGGATTGAACCATGTTCAAAGAATATGCACATACTATTGAGTTAATTTTGGGTAGTAATCCACTCAATGTAGAAATCCCTTATTTTATAGTACAATTAGGTCCCTTTATGTAACCTTAGGTGACCATATAGTATTTCAAAGTTATGTATTTAGTTCAACCATATCCACAAATATCCAATAGTTTGTCCTTAAATCTCTCAAGTGATCCAACTATATATAATATAACATTTGCACAGTTCATATGTTATATAATATAACATTATCCAATCTGTGATCAAATAAGAGTGCACTACTTAGTAAAGAAAGATTTCTTATGTGCCAAAATTAAAGGCATAACAAGTTGTTGTGCACCACTTACTAAATATTTCTTATGTTATTAGTGGGTGTGTGAGGTTATGAAGATTAAACTATTTGTTTTGGAAATTCTAATGCATTGCATTATATGTGGTCTTTGTGGATCCAACCATAGGGAATTTTTAAGGGATCTTAAAGAAATGTTCTAATACATTTTTTTAGTGGATCCAACCATAGGGAACTTTTAATGAATCTTAGAGAAATGTTATAAGGAATATATATGTGGTCTTAGTGGATTGAACCATGTTCAAAGAACATGCACATGCTATTGAGTTAATTTTGGGTGGTTATCCACTCAATGTAGAAATCCCTTAGTTTATAGTACAATTAGATCCCTTTATGTAACTTTAGGTGACCATAAAGTATTTCAGAGTTATGTATTTAGTTCAACCATATCCACAACTATCCAACAATTTGTCCTTAAATCTCTCAAGTGATCCAACTATATATAATATAACATTTTCACAATTCATATGTTATATAATATAACATTATCCAGTCTGTGATCAGATAAGAGTGCACCACTTAGTAAAGAAAGATTTCTTATGTGCCAAGATTAAAGGCATAACAAGTTCATGTGCACCACTTACCTTAAATATTTCTTATGTTATTAGTGGGTGTGTGAGGTTATGAAGATTAAACTCTTTGTTTTGGGGATTCTAATGCATTGCATTATATGTGGTCTTTGTGGATCCAACCATAGGGAA
>JZKD02S0508746.1:78813-102882 GCA_000966675.3 Picea glauca
ATATATATATATCATAATTGTGGAATTCAAAATAGAAATTATTGTTTCATATTTGATTTCTCAAAGTTGATGGAAAGAAAGTGGCAAAATTAACTAATAATGAACTAATGTTTTGTATATTTTCCTTTTTACAATGCATTAAATTAAGCATCAAACTTTTAAATATTTTTTTGCTATGTATTAATTTAAATGTTTCATTTTATGTTCACTATGTACTATCAAAAATATGATTCTATTGTCAAAAAGTGACAAAGTTAACTAGTAATGAACTAATGTTTTGTATATTCTCTTTTTTATAATGCATTAAATTAAGCATAAAACTCTTAAATACTTTTCTTCTATGTATTAATTAAAATTTTTCATTTTATGTTCACTGTGTACTATCAAAATATAATTCTATTGTAAAAAAGTGGCAAAGTTAACTAGTAATGAACTAATGTTTTGTGTATTCTCTTTCTTACAATGCATTTTAAATTAAGCATCAAACTCTTAAATACTTTTCTGCTATGTATTAATTTAAATGTTTCATTTTATTTTCACTCTATACTGTCAAAAAAATGATTCTATTGTAAAAAAGAGGCAAAGTTAATTAGTAATGAACTAATGTTGTGTATATATTCTCCTTTTTACAATGCATTAAATTAAGAATCAAACTCTTAAATACTTTTCTTAATTTAAATTTTTCATTTTATGTTCACTGTGGACTGTCAAAACTATGATTCTATTGACATATCATCTGATACTTTTGGCAGAATAATTTTAGCAGATTCTAGTTACTAATGAAAAAAAAAATTCTATTCTTTTTAGCAGATTAGTAGATTTTAGGAGATTCTATTTTAATTTTTTTTAGTTACTAATGATTTTGTTGGTTACATAGTTGCACTTAATCAATAAAAAAAATTAATGGAAAAACTATTTAGGAAATAAAGGCACATGAGATCTGCTAAATAAATTGATTTACATAGATGCACTTAACTAATAAAAAAAAGTAAAGGAAAAAGAAAAAGAAAGATAGGCATATGAGATCATAGATGCAAACTCATAGAATGTGTTGTTTTTTAAATATATTTAAGAATATGAAAACTCAATAGATGGACAAGAAAAAAGTGAATTTTTAGTTCATTATAATTGAATATCTATAGATATGCAATTATACAATAAGAGATATTCACCTAAAATTAAATAGATATGCAATTATACAATAAGAGATATTCACCTAAAAAAATGCTAAAACTGTAAGAGATATTCACCTACAGGTTCATATACCCTTGAACCTAATGCAATATTATTAAAATAAAATGGAAAAAAATACTATTGAAAAAAGTAAGTGTCAATGAAAATGGTGTTTAACAATTTTCTAGTTTAAAATAAAATGCTCATACAAGAGGTATACAACTCAATTGTGATTGGTGTAATGCTCATAAAATAATTTTGATTTGTGTAATGGTTGAAAAACACAGGTAAAATATGGTTGAACCATATTTTATCTATGTTTTGTAAGAATGATCTGGAGTTTTTTATACATACCATTTTTATAAATATCCTATTTGGAAATATGTTTGATGATAGTGAAAATAAGTTAACAAAATCTGGAATGTACTTTCAATGAAAAATAAAAAATTATGGAATGTACATGTGCCACTTGTTTAAAAACATCTTAATGGTATTCCATCTTCAATTATTCGTTCATGATCGACTTTGGACATTTTCCATTTTCTAACTTTTTATTTTCATTTTTATTGAACTTCTATTAGCTTTAAGTTCACTGCACATACCAAATGACTATATTGACAACTTGTGACATATGACTAGTAGTCTTGAAAGTGAACATGAGTATTGGCTTGATGGGTTTTTTGAAAAAAATATCCTTTCAATACAATGTATCATCTTTCATATATAAAACCGTTATTATCAAAATCTTCTAATAGTCTCATCTTTTGTTCCGTGCATCACATCAAGTAATATTTCACATCTTCATTGTTGTCTACAGGTGCAACCATGGAAAAAAACATCTTCTGCAAATAATTGGATATATTGGACAAGGAATAATTCATTTTAGATTATCAAACAAGCACATCTACAACTTATTTGAAAAAAATTGAACATCAAATTTACATTCTCTAACAAGATCAGAAACTCTATTGCCATCAAATGACACTATAGCTTCATTTGATTCCATCTCTTCTAAGATTTTGATGCAGGAGCATCGCTCACTCATCAAGCGAGCTAGCACATTGAGAGGAAACAGCTGGACAGCGCCAGCATGCATTTTGAAATACTTTAGAAGTATTGCACCGTCCTTTAAATGAAGTCATTTATAAAAGAAGCGCACTTGTATTGAAAAGGGGACCTTAAGCCTTTAATCTCACGTCCTTAGTAGATAGGAGGCATTTATTAGATTTAATGCAGGTAGATAGATTTTTAAGACTAGATTAGACAGTTTCAATTTTTCGAGAGGGAAAACGGATATAGACACCCTCCTTTGTACATTGTATTATTCATTCAGATTAGCAGCATTCAGAAGCAAGAGGAGGAGCAAACAGAGAATTTGTGAAGAACACCCATGTATAGATGTTTTTGAATTAATAGAAGAGAGTCTTTGATTCAATTTCATGGCTGGTGTTGTTTCTCTGTGAGTGTTGTTTATGTGCTCATGCATGTTTGTTTTCTGTCATACATTTGCTTTGATATGCTGTGTATGTGATTTCATAGTTGGATTGAAATCTGTGAGAGTAAGAAATTAGTTTCAATTGTTTCTCTATATTGGACTAGAGAATTCCTGCAAAGGATGCAGTTGAATTTGTCCACAAGGAGTGCGTGACTGCAGGGTTCAGGTAGAGGAAAATTTTGTTCTAATCTCTTAGGAGTGCAGCTTTGGCACCAGAGTCGTGCAAGACGTGCGCAGGCTAGATGGAGACTCAGAGTTGCGATTCTGAGTCAAAGGGAATTAGGACTGCTGTTGCAGGTGAGCGCGCAGAGCCGTGGAAGCTTCAACACTTAGGTGTGTTCGAAGAGATGCCACAAGGAGAGCGTACAACAAGTCTCCATAAAGACTTGTGAAGAGAAAGCAAGATCAGGAGGAATAGATCTATAGTTCACTAGAGGAGAATTGCAGGAGTGTTGTGGAATGCCTGAGAGAAGCACCACAGGTTGGCGAGTGGTTGAACAAGTCTTCACGGAGGAAGCGTTTGATTCATCTTGCAAGAAATATCAAAGGAAGGATGGATGGTTGAAATCTCCTGGAGAGATTCCACGAGAACCCGAGGACCGTCAGATCTTGCAAAGGTGCACGGAGATTACAGTGTGAGCTTTTGGAAGTTTGAAGCTCAGGAGGAAGTAGAGCCGTTGATCTGGGTTCATAGGAACCATCATATTTTCACGTGCCATCACCTATCGTCATATCGCGAGTTGAAGCACTAAGCCGTTGGAATGGGAGCGATGATATCTCGATCCGCAATATCCCGATAGGATCATAACCGTTGATCGTGAGGACGTGTGTTAAGGAATCCTATCTAATTGAGGTTCAGAGAATTGGGGTTCTTGACGAGAGGAAACACTAGTATGTCGGGTTCTCGATCCACGATATCCCGAAGGTGACGTGGCAGTGTGGGACCCCAGAATCTAGCGGAGTACAGGTGGCATCGTATCGGAGGGTCGGCACATCAGGGCTCGAAGTTTGGAAATTCAGGGTGTCGACATCGCGGGTAGTGATATCCCAATATGGAAACCTTCAATAATAGAAAGGGAGAAAGTCAACGATTGACCCATATCGGGGTTCGGGGATTCGTGAGGCATAAGGCATGCAAGCATAGAATTCACAATATTGCGAATTCTGATTTTTTGACTGTTAAGGGAAATCATTGGAGAGTGCTGTGGGTGAAGAATTCCAGACGGGGAATCAGAGGAGCATTGATGCTCTTCGGGCCAAAGATTAGAGAAGGTCCTAGCGAGAGCGATCATTCTCCAGGGAGTTGGGAAGGTTGCGCCAGAGTGGTATCAGAGCGGGAAATTATTTTCTTTCTGAAGCAGAGAAAGAGGATACATCATGCCGCCTAGAAGAGAAAGGAAGTCACCTGACCCAGAAGACAAGGAGGTGAAAAGAAGAGGCAGGCCGGCAGGAAATCCAGAAATGGAGCGCCAGATGAGAGATCTTTAAGCAAGGTTTGAAGAGATGGAGACTGCACAAAGACACGGAGTTGGTGCAGGGGATCTTAGTGACTTCGAAGTGGAAGAAGAAGCTGGACATGAAGAAGAAGTCACAACAGAGGATGCATCAACTGAGCGATTGATTAAATCCATTGCCAGAATGAGTTCAAAGACCAAAATGGATATTCCATCTTATGAAGGAAGCTTGGATGCAGAAGAGTTGTTGGACTGGATCCGAGCTCTTGACACCTACTTTGACTATGAAGATATCGAAGAGGATAAGAAGGTAAGACATGCTGTTACCAAGTTGAAAGGACATGCAGCATTGTGGTGGGACGAACTACAGGTAGATAGACGTTCCAAGGGAAAACATAAGATCAAAAGATGGGACAGG
Organism: Picea glauca; assembly: GCA_000966675.3. NCBI lineage: Eukaryota > Viridiplantae > Streptophyta > Pinopsida > Pinales > Pinaceae > Picea > Picea glauca. The sequence goes on from JZKD02S0508746.1 coordinate 83,354, forward strand.
ATGATCACGAAGATGAAAGCGAAGTTCATCCCAAGGGATTACCAGATCACACTGTTCAAGCGAATGCAGAACCTAAGACATAAGTTGATGACGGTAAAGGAGTACACCGAAGAATTCTATAGACTCAATATCTGAGCAATTCATCGAGAGAGCGATGATGAGAAGGTTGCTAGATATCTGAATGGTCTGAGATATGACATTCAGGATGAATTAAGCATGGCAACTATTAGAACGGTTGAGGATTCTTATCAGATGGATCTGAAAGCTGAGGAGAAGATGAGCCGTAAGAAAGGTCAGCGAGGGTGAGGCAGAAGTTAGCCTAGAGGCAAGGCAGTTGCCCAGGAGAAATTTCAGAAGCCCAAAGAGGAATGGAAGAAACCTCAGGGTAAGGTTGAAAGAGGTGGAACCTCACAACAGAGGCAGCCGTATGTTGAGCCGAGAGGATAGCAGAATGATCAGCAAAGGGAGTATGTTGATGCAAATACTCTTCCTCATACTAGAGGTCAAGGTAGAGGAAGAGGAGAAGTGATCACATGTTTCACATGTGGGAAGAATGGGCACAAGTCATTCCAGTGTCCGGAGAAAAGGAAGGATGCTGGGGAAACTCACATCACATAATCATAGAAGCGTGATGCTGAGTCAGAAGATGTAGACAACGAAAGATCGCTTGGGATGCATAAGGTTCTTTTGACACCTGAGAAGGAGGTGGAAAGCTCAGTACAGAGGAGCAGACTGTTCAAAACGGCTTGCACAACCAAGGACAGGAAATGCAAAGTTATTGTGGACAACGGAAGCACTGATAATCTCATTTCGACCGAGATGGTAGAGAAATTGGAGCTGGAAACGACTAATCACCCAAGTCCATATAAAGTCTTGTGGCTACAGAAAGGACATCAGGTGAGTGTCACTAAACAGTGCTTGGTTGAATTCAAAATAGGGGGATACCATGATAAGATTTTATGTGATGTTATTCCCATGGATATATGTCATGTACTGCTGGGTAGACCATGGCAGTATGACCTAAATGTGATTCATGATGGGAATATGAATACCTATACACTAGAGAAGAATGGGAGAACCCATAAGTTGCTTTCGATAAATTATAAGGAAGTGAAACCGGAAGTAAGCAAAACCATACTTCTCATGAGTGGGAAGGAGCTTCTTACAGAGGTTGAGAAGAATGAAGATCCACAGTTCTTTGTGGTTAGGAAGCCGAGAATTATCCTGACTAGCACAAGAGTGGATGACTTATCGGAGGAGATTCAGGAACTGCTGGGAGAGTTCGCTGATATCATCGTGGACGAATTACCTTGTTCGTTGCCACCGATGAGGAGTGTGAGTCATCACATCGATCTCATACCCGGAGCCAGTTTGCCGAATAAGGCTGCGTATAGATTGATGCCACAGGAGAATGAGGAAGTCAAGAGGCAGGTACATGAGCTGCTGGATAAGGGACTGGTCAGGGAGAGTCTGAGTCCGTGTGTTGTTCTGACAGTACTAAGTCCAAAGAAGGATGGAGGATGGAGAATGTGTACAGACTCCTGAGCAATCAACAAAATTACCATCAGGTACAGATTTCCACTGCCGAGAATGGATGATCTGATGGATTGCCTGAGTGGGGTTTTTTTTTTTTCAAAGATTGATCTCAAGAGCGGATATCATCAGATTTTCATGAGAGAAGGTGATGAGTGGAAGACAACATTCAAGACAAAGGAAGGTTTATATGAATGGCTGGTCATGCCATTTGGCTTGAAAAACGCACCAAGCACATTCATGAGACTGATGAATGAAGTCCTAATGGAATTCATCGGGAAGTTTGTTGTCGTATATCTGGATGATATATTGATCTATAGTAGGACGAAGGCTGAACATTTGAAACATTTAACCATTGTGATTAGAAAGCTACAGCAAGAGAAGTTGTTGATCAATATGAAGAAGTCTTCATTTATGCAGACAGAGCTCATTTATTTGGGTTTTGTTATCTTAGCGAATGAGTTAAGGATGGATCCATAAAAAGTGGAAGTGATCAAAAACTGGGCATCACCGAGAAATGTTTTTGAGGGGAGGAGTTTCCATGGAATGGCTAGTTTCTACAAAAAACTCATTAGGAACTTCAGTGGAATTAGCGCAGCGATGATGGACATAGTGAAGAAGCGACACAAGTCTTTTCATTGGACAACAGAGGCTGAGAAAAGATTCAATCTGTTGAAGCGGAAGATCACAGAGCAACCAATTCTAGTGTTGCCTGATTTTCAAAGGACATTTCAGGTGAAATGTGATGCCAGCGGATATGCTATAGGAGCGGTCTTAAGTCAGGAGGACAGGCCAGTTGCATATTTCAGTGAGAAGCTGGATGAAGCAAAGATGAAATACTCCACGTACGATAAAGAGTTTTATGCCATCATACAGGCATTAAAGAAGTGGAGGCATTATTTGATACCAAAAGAATTTGTATTGTACAGCGATAATCATGCATTGCAATTTGTGAGTCAACAGGATAAGTTGAACCAAAAGCATGCAAAATGGGTAGAGTACATGCAAAATTTCACGTTTGTGATTAAACATATTTCAGGGACTGCTAACAAAGTGGCTGATGCTTTGAGCAGGAAATGTTTTCTATTGCAGGAGTTCCAAGTTAAGACGTTGGGTTTTGAGAATCTGAAGGACATGTACGCAGGAGATGCAGACTTCGGAGAAGCGTATGAAGCAGCTGAGAATCCCATTCTCAGGGATTAGAGCCAATGGATAGACTACATGATCGAGGAGGGATTGTTGTTCAGAGGCAACCAGTTGTGTATTCCGAATTGCTCCATGAGGGAGAACCTGCTAAAGGAGAAACACAGCAGAGGATTAGCAGGGCATTTTGGCCACGACAAAACATTCGCAAAGTTGAGAGAATCTTATTTTTGGCCAGGAATGCGAGTAGATGTCAAGAAGTTTGTTTATAGGTGTCAAATTTTTCAGCATTTGAAGGGTCAAAAGGAGAATGCAGGGCTTTATCAGCCATTGCCCATACCCGAGAGGCCATGGGAGGCGATAAGCATGGATTTTGTATTGGGTTTGCCGAGGACGCGGAGAGGGGTTGATTCCATCTTTGTGGTGGTGGACAGGTTTTCTAATATGGCACATTTTATTCTGTGTCAAAACACCAGCGATGCGACACACATCGCAAACTTTTTTTTCAAAGACATTGTCAGACTTCATGGATTACCGAGAAGCATAGTCTCGGACAGGGATACCAAATTCATAGGTCATTTTTGGAGGAAACTATGGAAGAATCTAGGGACAAACTTAGCATTTAGTTCAGCTTACCATCCGCAGACAGATGGGCAGAAAGAGGTGGTCAACAGAAGTCTCGGAGACTTGCTGAGGAGCTTGGTGACATAACACCATAGCAGCTGGGACAACATATTGCCACAGGAAGAGTTTGCATACAACGATTCTGTGAATCGGAGTACAGGCAAAAGCCCATTTCAGATTATGTATGGGGTACAACTGAGGGGAGTTTCTGAACTCAGGGAGTCAGACCACGTTGCAACTAGCAGTGCTAGCGCTGAGGAGTTTGCTGAAGCGATGAGAGAACTTCACAGCAAGGTGAAGCAGCGATTGCAAGACTCAAATTAGGAGTACAAGCACAGAGCCGATCAACAGAAGAGACAACTTCAGTTCGAAGTTGGTGATTTGGTTCTAGCACACTTGAGGAAGGAAAGGTTCCCAAAGGGAACATATAACAAATTGAAGATGAATAAAATTGGGCCATGCAGAGTCCTAAAGAAGTTCGGAGAGAACGCTTATGAAATTGAGTTGTCGGATGGCATCGGGATATCTCTGATAGTTAATGTTTCAGATTAATACCCATATAGGGCCGCAGAAGTAGAGACTGGAACTGAGGAACCGGTGATCCAGTGGCAGAAGCAATTACCAGTTGCAGAGAGGCCGCAGATGGAGTGCATATTGGATAAGCGAGTGGGTAGGAAGACCAGACGAAATAAATATTTTGAGTATCTGGTCAAATGGAAGAATCACCCAGTCAAAGATGCTAGCTGGGAGAATGAAGCGATGATATGGAAGCATGGACAGACCGTGCAGGAGCTCATGGATAGGAGCCCATGAAGTTTTTCAAGCCAGGGAGTATGATGCAGGAGCATCGCTCACTCATCAAGCGAGCCAGCACATTGAGAGGAAACAGCTGGACAGCGCCAGCATGCATTTTGAAATACTTTAGAAGTATCGCACCGTCCTTTAAATGAAGTCATTTATAAAAGAAGCGCACTTGTATTGAAAAGGGGACCTTAAGCCTTTAAGCTCACGTCCTTAGTAGATAGGAGGCATTTATTAGATTTAATGCAGGTAGATAGATTTTTAAGACTAGATTAGACTGTTTCAGTTTTTCCAGAGGGAAAACGGATATAGACACCCTCCTTTGTACATTGTATTACTCATTCAGATTAGCAACATTCAGGAGCAAGAGGAGGAGCAAGCAGAGAATTTGTGAAGAATACCCATGTACAGATGTTTTTGAATTAATAGAAGAGAGTCTTTGATTCAATTTCATGGCTAGTGTTGTTTCTCTGTGAGTGTTGGTTATGTGCTCATGAATGTTTGTTTTCTATCATACATTTGATTTGATATGCTTTGTATGTGATTTCATAGTTGGATTGAAATCTGTGAGAGTAAGAAATTAGTTTCAATTGTTTCTCTATATTGGACTAGAGAATTCCTGCAAAGGATGCAGTTGAATTTGTCCACAAGGAGTGCGTGACTGCAGGGTTCAGGTAGAGGAAAATTTTGTTCTAATCTCTCAGGAGTGCATCTTTGGCACCAGAGCCATGCAAGACGTGCGCAGGCTAGACGGAGACTTAGAGTTGCGATTCTGAGTCAAAGGGAATTAGGACTGCTGTTGCAGGTGAGCACGCAGAGCTGGGGAAGCTTCAACACTTAGGCGTGTTCGAAGAGACGCCACAAGGAGAGCATACAACAAGTGTCCATAAAGACTTGTGAAGTGAAAGCAAGCTCAAGAGGAATAGACCTACATTTCACTAGAGGAGAATTGCAGGAGTGTTGTGGAACGCTTGAGAGAAGCACCACAGGTTGGCGAGTGGTTGAACAAGTCTTCACGGAGGAAGCGTTTGATTCATCTCACAAGAAATATCAAAGGAAGGATGGATGGTTGAAAACTCCTAGAGAGATTCCATGAGAACCCGAGGACCGTCAGATCTTGCAAAGGTGCATGGAGATTATAGTGCGAGCTTTTGGAAGTTCGAAGCTCAAGAGGAAGTAGAGCCGTTGATCTGGGTTCATAGGAACCATCATATTTTCACGTGCCATCACCTATCGGAATATCGTGAATTGAAGCACTAAGCCGTTGGAACGGGAGCGATGATATCGCGATCCACGATATCTTGATAGGATCACAACCGTTGATCGTGGGGACGCATGTTAAGGAATCCTATCTAATCAGGGTTTGGAGAATCGGGGTTCTTGACGAGAGGAAACACTTGTATGTCGGGTTCATGATCCGAGATATCCCGAAGGTGACGTGGCAGTGTGGGACCCCAAAATCTAGCGGAGTACAGGTGGCATCGTATCGGAGGGTCGGCACATCGGGGCTCGAAGTTTGGAAATTCAGGGTGTCGAAATCGCGAGTAGCGATATCCCGATAGGGAAACCTCTAATAATAGAAAGGGAGAAAGTAAACGATTGACCCATATCGGGGTTCGGGGATTCGTGAGGCATAAGGCATGCGAGCATAGAATTTGCGATATCACGAATTTTGATTTTTCGACTATTAAGGGAAATCATTAGAGAGCATTGTGGGTGAAGAATTCTCGACAGGGAATCAGAGGAGCATTGACGCTCTTCGGGCCAAAAATTAGAGAAGGTCCTGGCGAGAGCGATCGTTCTCCAGGGAGTGGGGAAGGTTGCGCCAGATTTCAAGTGGAATTTTCCCTTTTACATTAAGTTAATTATGTCTCCAAGCTTTAACATATCCTACATTTTCGTTCTCGCAAATATCTATTGATTTTGTGTTCTCTATTCAAATTGAACAAAAAAAAGAGTCATTTCTTCTATCAAATGCAAACCCATTTTGAAAACGTTTTGTTTTAACTGAATGTATTTTTCGTGTCCCAGGTATTGTACTGGCGTCATATGTGATTGATCTATTTACATTTTTTATTCCAACATACAAAAAAAACCTGCACAAGACAAGAACTTGTTAACTTGAAATCCATCAAGAAAATTATTGAAGATTGAATATAAATTTAAACACGTTCAAATTTATATATCCTGTGTACATACATGTAACATTTATATATAGACACACCTGCGCACATCCCTTGATGGATTATATTCATGGATTAAAGCCATTTTGCACCATTCAACAACTTGTTCAATGGATTTAAATTGATCAGCATGAGGGTTCAACTAATATCTTCAAAGTGATCGTTTTATACATGCCCGTGCACCGTCATGCTATCATTTTCCATGACCAGTCTCAAAACAATTCCAACAATGTGTAATGTTTAATTTTTTATGAAGACGACATAAGCAATAGAATGATCGTGAAGATTTGAACTGACCTGCACACCCATCTTACCATATCCAATGTTGATCGAATCAGATTTCACGTTCTTTCAATGAATCATAAAATTTATCAAAACAATGTTGTACATAATGTATGTCATGTGCTCGATCATCACTTATATAAAAGTGATATTTTTTAATAACATGTCGATTTTCGTTGGTGTTTTCTATGTTATCAAGACTCCATTGAGCATGTATATATAGAACATGGACAAATATCGTGACCTGATCAGAATGATAATATTCTCTATGAATTTCTTTTTGTGCATCGAATGTGTAATTCTCTGCAAAATAAACTATAGAAAAAATTGCCCCCAGTGGAAACACTTCATAGGATTTTTTGAATTGTAGATATTTCTATCGAGCTCTATGTGAATGCTTGGTGTATTTATATATTTCTTACTCAAACTTCTTCAAAAAAATATGTCACACAGATTTTATCTACCTTCAAATCAATCCTTTTAGAAAATGATTGATCATTCATATCAATATGATACTTTGAATGAAACAAACTTAGATTTCCACAACGATCACATTTCTTTCTACCAACACATTTTATTTTGTAAAATAAATCATCATCTTCTCTTTCACATAGAATTTCAAATATAAAAACACGGAATGTGGAAGGAGGTGAACTTGGCCATAAAGTTTTACCAAAATAAAAATAAGTGTCTTAATACAACTCGAATTCCACATGATAACGACAACAAGAAGTGTCCCGAACAATGATGGGTCTAACAAACCATGGTTTTTGTTGCACAAATGTATTGATGGAAATTTTAACTTCTTTGTGCTCTTCTTTGACCTTATTGAACAACTATATTTTTGTCATTGGAAATATATGTTTTGGACGTTCCTAAATTTTTTTTTGTGCTATTCTTCATCTCAACACATCCTTTGTATGTGGTGAAACACAAAATTTTTCCAACCAACAATTATGGGCCACTTCTTTAACATTTTCTGCAAGTCTATCTTTGTAGGGTTGTCTAGAAATAACTGTCCAACAAGCCAGTTCATCATTTACATCTATTTTCAATAAAAAATTTCTGTTTTTGTGCAATGTTTTTCTTGATGTTCCCATCGTTTTTTCCATATGTCCTTTCAAACGATCGTTTATATTGCTAAATGAAACAACTGTTGTTTGTATCTCTCTACATGCAACACAAACATTTTCTTTTTGAGATTTTCCAAAATATTTTAATACACTACTTATATTGTTGAAGACATTATGTTTCATTTTTGTATCCTTTATTGAATTTTGAATACCTAATAATAATGTAGCTTCTTTTAACTTTCTTCACTTCATTACACAAAGTAAAAGTTGAGCTTGTATTGTTACTAATTCATCTTTGAAAAAAATATTATACATATTCTTCGTTTGATATTTTATATAATGCTTAGCTTTTTTCTTCCCAAATTTGTGAGTATCAACATTTTCTAATATTTCATCATCAATGTTGATAGGTTCTCTTGCATATTTCAATTTCAGGTTTATATTAAAAAAAATAACCCAAACACAAATTCACTAAATTATATATACTTGAGTGTTCATCTTGTATTATTTAAATTTATGTACATACCTATAGGTGATTCATCTTCTGCTTCAATTTCGGTTTCAACACCTTCTTCTTCAATTTCGGTTTCTACATCTTCTTCAACCTTATGAGACAAATATATTTATGTTTTTTGAAAAACATCAAATTGTAATTACAATAAATTATAATATTTACAATATTTTAAATTTGAATTCTATACTTTAAATTCTGTACTTTTTAAATACAGTCTGAATTTGTGTCGTGTACTTGATCATCATATGTGCATGCATACCTGGTTGAACTTCTTCTTGTCGAAAATCTCTATTGAAATTATCATCATTTCTTTCTTCAATATTTGCACGTTCTTCTTTCTTTCTCCAACAAATCTCTTTCCTTTGTTCGATTTGGCGAGTATCATCTCGAATACGATCAAATTTTCTCTTGTACAAACTTTTGTTTACCATGACTTTTATAGTTATCTATAAAATATATGTTCAACAAAGACTTCACCTTGAAAAAATGCTCAGCATTTATCTTTCAACATATAAATTGTTATTCCAATAAAAACTTGAACAAACATTAATTACCTTATTCAACAAAAAACAAAAAGATGATTCGAAACTTTGTTTAGGTTATATAGAAAACCATCATGTATTGATATTCATCCTTTGATTAAGCCTATGGAATAGAGGGAAGAAACAAAGAAAGAAAATAATACAACTGCAATCAGTAATAGAAATGCTTTAAAATCCCTATCCCTTAGCCGATATCTTTCTGTCCATCCGATGAATTGTGTTAAATGTGTTCGACCGAAAGTCTATTTATACAATTTGACACAAAATGAAATGATATGACATGTCTTCTCATTTTTTCCGACTGACATAATTCACTCAACAACCTTTTGGCCGAAAGAAGGTTTTCTCGACTGAAAACTTTAGAAACTGTTCAGTTTTGACGGATTCTGTTAGATTTTAGTCTTTCGGCTGAAATAATAGTTTTTTCAGTCAAAATATTATTTCGTCCGAAAACATGAAATTAGGACCGAAAACAAAAACCAGATAATTGCCCCAAGCTTACCTAAACTTTGGAGGTTACAAAATCCTACAAATACTGAGAATTTGGTTTTAAAAATGACATCAGCATTTCCAAAATTGAAGTTACTTTCAATTCCTATAATTTGTTTTTTTTTTCTTTATTTTTATCTAATTTTATTTAATTTCAAAAAACAAAACACTACATAATATTTTCAGCAGGCATTATGATTCAGTGTAATGAAATATCGGTATCTCTAAAAATATACCGTGGAAAATTTAGAAACAAATATACTCATAATCCTTAAACTGTTCTTTTCAAAATGGTATATTTAGATTTTAGTTTTAAGTAAAAATTAAGATAGATACAAGGTGTAGAAAAACATGTGTTTAAAATCTGCAACATTTTCAGCTTGGTCAACTTAAAAAAATTCTAGAAATTATAATATTCATCCGTTATATTCAAAATTATAGTCATAGAAAAATAGAGTCTTTGTAGAATGTTGCACTATATTTCGTTTCTTAAAAACATAAGTTTAATAATAGATACATTGTTGTAGGAAAAAGTAACTCATTATCATTCCTTTTATGTTTAAGGAACATACTGTTAAACAATTGTCAAATTGACATATCAAATCGTGATAAACACAATTTAAAAAATAGTTATTGGAAAGCTAACAAAATTCTTCACAAGTTTTGTTTTTACTGTAAAGTGAAACTCTAAATAAAAAAAAATACTTTTGTATGACAGAAGTTGAAGAACTTATGAAAATACAATTTTTTTCTCATAAAACAGGGAAAAGTGTAACCCATCTTCATGATTTCACCACGACAATATGGGTTTGTTCATCACGTTATGAAAACACGGCTATGTTTGAGACATTGTGACATTACTATGTTTGTGAGATTGTGACACTACTATGTTCGTCACATTGCAACATTACTATGTTCATCACTTTGAGAGAATAAGGCTATGTTTGTAACATTGTGACAATATGGGTATGTTCGTCACATTACCACAACGAGCCTATGTTTGTCACATTGCGATCAAAGAGATATCTTTGGAACATCGCAACATTTCTATGTTTATTAGATTGTGACAATGCCATGTTCATTACCTTGTAATGGAAATACTATGTTCGTCACATTGTCACAATATGGGTATGTTCATCATAATCTGACGACAAGCTATATTCATCACATTAAGACAATAGGGCTATGTTTGACGCATTCGATCATTAATATGTTTGTCATATTTTGACACTATTATGTTCGCCACAATGGAACTTTACTATGTTCATCAATTTGCGATGACAAGGCTATGTTCATCACATTACGACAATCTGGGCATGTTCATAACATTATGATGATGGGGATATGTTTGTCACATTTCGAGGATGGATCTTTATTTGAAAATTTGAGACATTAGTATGATTATCATATTATTCAATAAAGTGACGAACATAGCCCCTTCATCATACTGTGACAAACATACCCATATTGTCACAATGTGATGAACATACCCATATTGTCGCAATGTGATGAACATGGCCCCTTCATCATATTGTGACAAACATACCCATATTGTCGCAATATGACGAACATAGCCTTTTCATCCCATATTGATGAACATAGTCATGTTGCAAGGTGACAAACATAGTAGTGTCACAATATGACAAACATAGTAATGTCGCGATGTGTCAAACATAGCGCCACTGTCATAATGTGATGAACATATCCATATTATTCCAAGGTGATGAACATAACTTGGTCGTCACAATGTGATTACCATAACCTCGTTGTCGTAGTGTGATGCAAATATCATATCATCATAATGTGAGAACATTTTTCAAATTCCATTATTTGGGGAAGATAACCCATTTTCGCAATGTGATGTACACAACCCAATGTCACAATGTGACAAACAAACCCAACATTCTAGTGACATGACCATTTCCCAACATCTCTATGTGATGAATATAACCCACGGTCAGCGTATGGAAAACCTATTCCAACACCACATTGTGTCAAACAAAAACCCTACGTCACAATGTGATGACCATAATCTTACGATGTCATGTAGCAATGTGACAAACATAGCCCATCATTCTAGAGAGACTACCATTTCCCATCGTCGTTATGCAATGAACATAACCTGCTATCAAACTATGACAAACCTATTCCAACCCCACATTGTGTTAAACAAAAAGCCGACGTCGCAATGTGACAACCAAAACCTTATGATGTCGTGTGACAAACAAACCCTTAACCATTGTAGGAATGTGAGAAGCATTTCCAAATGTCTAACAGTTCCAATGTTTCTCATCATAGGGTTACTAAGGTTACTATTAGAAAAATATTTGGGTTAGGATTATTCCTATTAAAATTTAGGTTAGGGTTTATTTTATAATAAGAAGAAAATAATATTAAAAAAATAATTAATACTTTATTAATGTATAAATAATAATGCACTACAAAAATATTTTTACTTTATTGTAGTTTTATTCTATGAATATTGCAGTTAATACTTTAATATTTTAATGTATTATTATATTTTTGGATACTTTATTACTTTATTATTAATGTATGGATGCTTTGTTAATATATTAATTAATAGTATTTTAATATTTTATTAATTTTATTGAGAATTTATAAATGTATTAATTAATTAAATAATTCTTTAATGATTAGTGTAATAATGTATTTATATTTAACAATTTATTAATATATAATGTATTAATACAATACATTATATATTATTAAAGTATTTACTAATTAACATGTTACATTATACATTAATGTATTGATATTTAATTTATACATCACATTAATCTATTAATTAATTAATTAATTGATGATTTAATTTTATGTATTTATGTACTAATACATTAATTAGTAAATAGTTCTTATATTTATTAATTAATACATTAGTACTTTTTTACATTTATGCAATATTACATTAATGTATTTATATATTATTAATGTATTTTTGCATTATTATTAATGTATTCCTTTATTATTGCTTTAGTATATTTATAGAATATTACATTAATGTATTTATATATTATTAATGTATTCTTTTATTATTACTTTATTAATACATTATTAATGTTATATTAGTAATGTTTTACTTGAAAAACACTTTACTTTATAAATTAATGAATAGGTTATATTTTTTTTTGTTTTTACTTGCTTATTGCAATATTTTAATGTATAAATTAATTAATACAATATATTATTAAATTATTTATTAATTAACATGTTACACTAATACACTAATATATTGATATTTAATTTATACATTACATTTAGGTATTAATTAATTAATATATTACTACTTTTAATTATGTATTTATATATATATATATATATATATTTTAAATAAAAAACGGGGTGGAGCCTGCTATATTAAGAAGACAAAACTTTTACAAAGTATACATCAAAGTATGACTGGTATCACCCAAAATGTTGTCGATTTTCGGAAACCAGCATATATAGAGGGCAAGTAGAAAATAGCATTATAGAATATAAAGCTGTTTGACATCTGTCCTGCCCGGAGGAAACTAGGATAGATGTCTATGGACTCAGTACATAAAACAACAACATAGTAAAACAACAACAGAGCCAAGAAACAAGAAAAACCTAGATGCCTGGTGACTTGTCATCCTTCCCATCCTGCCGCGTGGTCCCGGTCAGAAAGACGAAAGCTTGCGCACAGAGGGGGCGTTTGCGCTTTGTTGGCACGTTGGAGAAAGCGTCGAGGAACATGTCCATGCGCTGGCCCATGAGGAGGGCCTGATGCTCCAGATCATAAAAGTGTCCACGCAGGTCAAAGATAAGTGCTAGGTGCTCCTCTCGGATGATTGAACCGTGCATGATTCCACCCACGTCCATCGCTGCTCCAGAGCCCTCATCGCACCTCCCTTGCTCCACTTCTGCCACTGCTCCCTTCGTGCCTGCTATGTCCTCCTGTGTGTTTTGGCAGTTGCATTTGTCATCCCCAAGCCAAGGTATCTCCTCTACAATACAACCGGGGGTGTAGTCTACCGGTATCGGAGTGGGTCTGCAATCCATCCGATGAGTTTTCGCTCGGGTCTCCTCTGTAATCAGCTGGTCCTCCGGGACTGGTTCTTCCTCCACTATACAGGGGGGAAACTCCTCCATAAAACCAACTTCCTGTATGGCCCCTGACACATTCTCCAGGACGTCTCGGCTGGACCTAACTCCAGGCTCAGCTATGATAGCGAGCCGTTATAATTTCTTCGCTCTGGCCTCCTTCCTGAGAATTGAATTCGCGAGAGTCAGGGCATGCTCCAGTTTCACCTTTCGACGCCTCTGTGCTTTCTTTGCTTCCTAGGCCGCTCCATGGCGAGGTTTGCCTCTAATGCGAACCATGGCGATGGAACAGAGCAGATGCAGGTGGAGGCGGATGAGCCTAGGTGAGAGCAGATACAGGTTCGAGGCTCGGGAAGGCGATCTCTATCCCACTAGAGTCAGAAAGAAATGCAAAGAGGGTGAACCATGCCAAGGCACGGTGAAGGATGGACCACATGAGTGCGTCCAAACCACAAACAAAGCCGAGGCCAATACAGTCCCTCTCTTCCCATGCAAATTGGAAACTGAATAATCCAGAGCCGAAGTCATCCTTTCACATTTAACCTTTGCCATCCCGAGAATGCCGATGGCATAAATGACCACGCGAGGGAAAGGTCCCTCCGTCCTGCGACTGCAGCGAAGGCTGTCATCCATCGTTAATACATGCTCATGGGTGGAGGCCTTTGGCATTTATGCCTGAGTCAAGTGCGCGTCCACCTGTACCCCCATCCCTACGTATCACCCCATCCAGGTCATTATGTATTTATATATTATTAATATGTTTTTTTATTATTAATATATTACTAAGAAAAATGTTTTACTTTATTAATTAATTAATAATTTTTATTATTTCTTTATTATTGCAATATTTTAATGTATAAATTAATTAATACAATATATTATTAAAGTATTTATTAATTAACATGTTACACTAATACATTATATATTAATATATTATAATAATTTTATACATTTATATATTATTAATATATTTTTGGATTATTATTAATATTTTACTTATTTAGCCCTGGATGGGGTGACACAGCACAGGGGGTCTACGACACATGGCCAAGCACTAAGCGATGCCTTAAGTGCGAGCTTAAATGCGGATGGCAGCCACCCACGCATTAGCATTAACGCTGGGGGCTGGCCATCGCAGAGTTCATACGACGGAGAAGCTCCTCGCGCGACCATTTATTTCTCCCGCGAGCTCGAACAGGTCATGAATCTGGAAGGACAGATCCTAATGAAGTCTAGTTATGTGCTTGATTATGCGCCCAGACAGAGAGCATTTGTTATTGCACTTGCCCGACCATTCGTCACCTATGCAATGCACTTTGGTGAGGCCTCCCAGGGCTCTTGGTTCTCTAACTGGTATGAATTTTCTCTTGCTACTGCTCCTTGTCTGAGGCAGTTTGTTAGGAATTTATTCTTGCTGCTGTGCTTGTTCAAGACTTCAAGTCTTGCGCGGTTCTGGCTCTGTGTTGCCGGTTTCTGCTCTGTTTTAATGGTTCGAGAGCGTGCCAGGTCCCGTCGGGGCTCGGCCTGGGACGCCCACAGGGCGCAGCGTCGCAGGAAGAAGCAGATGGAGAGGGCTCTCTCTCTGGCATCCTCAATCATTCGTAAAAGAGCGCGTGAAGAGCAGCGAAAGCTGCTCGAATTCATTGCTGAGCAAAAGGATGGAGACAACAGGGATGGTTCGGTTTCTAAATTGAGTAATGCTAGGGATGCCGAGCCCGAGCTCATGCTGTCCACTTGCATAGTGGAAGAAGACCCGACCATTGGAGATTTGCCCTGTATGGAGGCGCCCCAGGCCATGGAGATCTCTGCTCGAAATGTGATTTGTGATGATTATGTCCCAGGTTGTATTGTCGAAGAAGTCCCCTGGACAGACGACTTGCCACCTCCTCCTGTAGAGAAGACTATGGGCAATGAGCTTAGCGAGGAGAAGTGCAGGGAAGTGGCTGACACGGGTGAGGAAATGGATTCGGGAACTGGCCACAGCAGAGGCTCGGGTGGCGGTTTGCATGGGTTTCGTCTCAGTGACGAACACCTGGCCTTGGTCTTTGAGCTACGTAGCCACTTGGCGGATGTGGAACTCAGAATGCTCCTCATGAGCCAGCGTTTAGACCTCTTCCTCGGCGCGTTTTCTGGAGATCCAGCTC
The DNA here is from genome assembly GCA_000966675.3 of Picea glauca. NCBI lineage: Eukaryota > Viridiplantae > Streptophyta > Pinopsida > Pinales > Pinaceae > Picea > Picea glauca. The sequence goes on from JZKD02S0508746.1 coordinate 98,765, forward strand.
AGCACAGGTGTCCACTGTGCGTGCAGGAGTTTGCTATTCCAGCGAGGTACGCCTGGCAGGCGAGTGAAGGTGACGGCGCAATGGGTGAATAGGTTCTACTGCTTTGATTTTTTGTCTTCTGCTTTGCTGTCTTATGCACTCTTGGACCATTAGCCCCTGTTCTGGTTTCCTTTGGGCAGGACAGGGGCTTTGAACTAAATGTTTTACTGCTATAACTGCTATTGGCCCCTTAGCTATACTGGTTTCCGAATACCGGCAGTATTTCTGGTGGTTTATAGCCATGACTATGTATTTTGTCTATGTTTTGTGATTATCTAATATAGAAGGTACTACCCTCTCTTTTTTATTTAAAAAAAAAAATATTTTACTTATTTAATTAATTAATAAGTTGTATTATTTATTTGTTTTTATTTTGTTTTTCAAATCTATCTATATTTTATCTATCAATATATTAATACAATGTATTAATAATCTATTAATATATTACTATAATGTATTAATAATGTAATTATTTATTAACATTTTACATTATTATATTACATTGATATTTTAATATATTAATTATATATATATATATATATATATAAATAAAATTTTAATGTATTTATTAACAAATATATTAGTGCTTTTGTATATTTATATAATATTATATTTATATATTATTAAAATATTTGTTTATTAACATTATTATATTACTTGATACATTAATACTTTAATATATCAATTTTTTTTATGTATTAATATATTTAATACTTTAGTATATTAATTTGTTTATGTATTAATACATTAACTAATAAAAATTTGATATATTTATTAACAAATATATTTGTACATTTATATATTTATTAACAACTATGTTTGTACATTTATATAATATTACATTAATACATTTATATATCTTAATGCATTAAAATTATTTTTTCTAATTAATTAATATGTTATAATATTTTTTTAATGTTTAGTTTAGTATTACTTTATTATTATTACATATAACACTTTATTTTTATTATTATTTATTTTATTATTTTATTATCTTATATATTATTTTATTTTTATGGTATATATTATTGTATTTTTGATTAATTAATATTTAATTATTAATACATGTAATACTTTGTTATTATTATTCTTGTATGTATTATTTTATTTTGGATTAATTAATATTTAATTTATTATTAATTTATAATTTATAATTAATTACTTATTAATGATTGTGTAATTAATTATCAATTATTAATAATCGATTAATAAATAATTACTAAATAATAATTAATTAATACTTAATTATTACATTTAAAATGTATTAATACATTAATAGTTATGCCCCACCTATGTTGGTTGTCAATTAGTAACAACCACATTTAAGTAAAAATGGTTGATATACTCACCCCATTAATTTAAAAGGGTGGAAAATGGGGCAAATCATCCTATATCAACCACTTTTACTTAAATGTGAATGTTGCTAGCAATTATATCAATTAAAAAAATAAAAAAATATATTATCCAAGTTAAAAAATAACATAAGTAAAATTAAAAAAAAAATATCATCAATGTTAAAAAATAACATCATTAAAGTTAAATTTTTCTATTTGTTTAAAATATAAATAATATCATGAAAATAAAAAATTACAAATGTTTTAATTTTTTTTTTAAACTTAAAAATTTGTAAAAGATATTAGAAAATAAGATGACAGACTTGACTTTCTTATATAATTTAATTTATATAATAATTTAATAAAAAATTATATATGATGATGATGATAAGTAATGTCCACTAAAACCAAATTGGTTTATCATACTTTAAGAGGGTAAGAGATTACTTGCAACTTTTTAGAATTTTGTTTCAGTGTTTAGAAAAACGAGAATATGGTGGACAATCTAAGAGTATCTGGAAAAATTTTCCTCATTTTCCAAACTAAACAACTACCATATGAATATGAAGTGAGAGATTCTAGTATCATTGGTCGTCCTCTTTACTAAAAATACTAAAAATAGACATGGGCTGGTCAAATCTACACCATGTTGCATTCTTTGAGAATTTTATGTTTAGTGTCTCGAGGGGAAAATTCCTCATTGTTGTAAATACAACATAGTTATTATAAATTATTTTTTTAAATATTTATTTAAAAAAAAAAGGAATTAGAGTTATATTAATTTGAAAATTTTAAAAATATTTTATAGATATTATTATAATTTTATATTTATAAAAATAGAGAACTAAATTTGTTTTTATTTGAAATTATAATAATTTCAAATTTATTGAGATAATGGAAAATTAAATTATTTTAGTTCAGAATTCATTAAAAATAATAATATATGGCCAGGTAATCTCTTATAAAGAATAATTTGATATTTGGGAAATAACAAAATATCTGGCAACGTTTTTCTCACTTTGAAACTAAAAGTTGATTTGGCAACTAACGCAATTTTAGACTGAATATCCTTGCAATGATTTGTGTCAAACATTAAATGTGGAAAGGATAAAGATTTTACATTATTCCTCTTAGCCATCCTTTTATTTACATTTCAATCCGATATATACAGTAGGCCTAAGGATTTATGATGCAACATTTTGATTTAGAACTAGATGGGTTAATGAATGGGTTGTGGATTTCCTGTAAATTTTTGAGTTGGCCGTTTACGACATATTTACGACATATTAATCTAGGCATCGACTAAAAAATTTGCGATTTTCCGAAGCGATGAATTTTATTTATTTATTTTAATTATTTAAACGTTTTTTTTCGAATATCTCATTGTAAATTGAAATGAACTTTTATTTTGGGGACCCAGTGACAGTTCATAAATGCAAACCTAATCGTGCATTGTGTTGTTACTTGGAAGTAACCAATCTGCTACATCAATCTTCGATCTGCTACAGGTTATTGCAGTAGATGCACTGCAGATGCCCTGAGCACGCCAAATAAGGATATAATACGAACATGGGGAGTCTTCAAAGCTCCAGCATACCGTTTGAAAAAATTCAATACCGTTAGAAAAAATTCAAAGGGAATTCAAATTATGGTTCTGCAGTTCTAGACAAACCGGAATTAGGATCTGTAAAAATTAAGAGAAATCCACGATGCTCGGATGTCTCATATCAATCTTTAGCATCGACAAAGTCTCTGGAGGTACACCTTTTTCATGTTAGCTTGTCAAAATTCTTAGATTTTTGAGCTTGCTTTGTTTTACTTTTCTTCATGCAAGTTGTTTTTAACAAGTTACAAGATACCTAACTCATGATTTGTCTACAGAATTATGTCCGTGACTGGAATTGAAAAGCTTAAACTATTAACACGTTTATACAATTTTTGGGGGTTCATGGTGACTAATATTTGGCGGATACATTTATATCACTAAAAAAAAAAAAGTAGGCTAACTCGGGAGCAATCTTCCCTCCCGAGCCTACTCCCTCCGGCAGGTAGCTTTCCGACGACTCCCTGTTAGTGCTGTGGCACTATACCCAGACGCTGCAACCTTCGCCGGCCAACGATTCCGTCACACTCACACTCGTTCGTTCTGTCATCTTCATCAACTGCAGGTTAGTTGATAGACGAGCGCGCTCCAAATTCAATTTTGAATGTGCAAATTGGCGAAAAACAATTCCCCAACCATTCCCCATTTAAAATTTCACTACCCTGTCAAACAAATCTGCAATTGCTTTTACCAGTTGGATGAATGGGAGTATTCTCTGCATATTCTGCAAGGTATGGTATTGGATATCAGCTGGACGATGGCGGATGTTGTTTCTATCGCGAGAAGTCGGTGCTTTCTTTCCTCAATGTAATTAAAGGTCGGGCAGTGTGTTTCTTTTGAAATAGAGAGTGTCTGCATCTTTCCTGTAATCGCCCAACTTTTTTAGATAATTCGAGGATCTAGGAACTTCCTGTAAGCGCCCAACTTTTTTAGATAATTCGAGGATACAGGAATTATAAATGATCCCTGGGTGGTTCAATGTCTGTTGTGCAGTGACCCAAATCCTTACCTTTCTGAATGGAGATGCTCCGTTTATGTGTTTACTTTTTTACATTTACCTAATCATATTTAAAAATTACTTTGATAGTTAACTGATTGCCACCTAAGTGATTAACAGAAATTAAAATATTAACACCAGATAA
>JZKD02S0508746.1:118995-145063 GCA_000966675.3 Picea glauca
TCTCATTATTCCACAATTAAGCATGGATTCTCTTACTCCACAAAGCGTCTTCCCGTGAGGGATTTCACCATAAGGGGACCACTTTGGAGTTCATCCATATTTACTTCTTATCAACATTGAAAAAACAATAATGAGTCATATTTACATCAAACAATATTAGGTCCATTACCCAAACCTTTTTTCTACAGGGATTTCTTCAAGGGTTGACGTCAATGACAACCAACCTTAATCAACACATGTGTCATTAGAGGAGTGGTCAAGGGACATGAATGTCTAATAATAGGTTGGGAGTTTTACGACCATTGGATTTAACCTAGACCATAGGATCTTGATGTTGAAATATCCTAGCCCTTCATCGAAAGGAATAGTCTCGGAGTGATATATTGCGGGGTTGATAAGGGACTCTGATAGAGGATACTCTAAGAGGAGATATGGACCATAGATAGGGATAGATATCTACCATTAATTGGTAAGTGGCGAGAATAAATATCAGTTGTTGTTTTAGTGCAATAAGAGATCCTGGCCCTTCATTGGAGTAGGCTAGGATTCTAGTAGAAAAAAAAATTCGAATAAATATGGATCGTTGATCTATTGGAGGGATGATGGATGAATCTCGACCATTCAGGTTGAGTGAGGAAAAATGGTTCCAGCTCTTGGTTCCATGCCTTATCCTACAAGAACAAGGAGAGAGAAGATTATGTTGACATGACATGTCATGCCAATGTGGCAATTTACATGATTGTCAGAGTGACGGGTTTCAACTATGGATTCGACTAAGGAACACATGTGTACCAGAGAGGGCTGGAAACCAATAGATATGTGATCACGATCTAAACCATTAGATTCGAATATAGGGAAATGATCCTAACCATTATTCGAAGAATATTGTTCGAAGTATGTTATGGATTCATAGGAGACTTTGATCCAAAAGGATCTCAGTGGCCATCCACCTCTTCCATTGAATCACCATTTTGAGCCTGTGGTTTTGATAAACCATGATATTCACCCTTTTGATGGGGAATGGAATGTAATTTTATCTTTATTTGTTAATTGCAGATATCATTTAATGATTTCCTAGTGGTCTTATGTACATGCCTACATCATAGTGTTAATGAATAGATTATTTATAAGTGGTTAGAAGAGCTCTCTGCTATCAACTCATTATGGATTAGTGAGAACTAAGGGAAATAAAAAGGGTGTTAAGAAACCATGAAGAATCCATTTAGGCCAACAAAACATCAAATTTCTTTATAGCCACAACAAGAAGTCGTGAAAATGAACAACATGTATTCTCTCAGGTTGCAACAATCAAAGGCACGCTTGTATAGTCGACTTAAACCCATCCTCCTCTTGCTTCATATAAATCATTCCCTGAGAAGCTCTCCTTCCATGATTTTCCCATCGATACTTGAAAATCCTTGCTCGCCAAGATATCTCTCACATTTGGACTATCTGCGGCCTCACTCATACACTGTAAGGCCTCTATTGAGAACACAACCACCAGAAGAGAAGAAGAGTAATGAGGCATCATATAGTACAACAACAATGAGAAAATTATTAAAGAGATCTTCTATTATTATCTACCAAGGAGCCTTGGAGATACTCCAATATTAAAGATGGCTCCCTAATAGTTGTTATGCTTTGGATTTTGAAGCCCACCCTATCCTCCGAACTCCATGGATCCTACAATACTCATTCAAAAGTGGGCAAAACTCTAGTAAATTCTCATTACCTGCACCATCATTTTCAGTGTTGTCAAAGGCCACCCCTACCTCAATCTCCATTAAAAATGCATTCCTACATAATACTAAAAAAATTGTCTTGTATAAAAGTTGGCTTGTATAAGTATGAAGTATTTAAGGTACCTGTCCCGACGCTTCTCCAAGAAATTTTGTAGGGAATGCTTCCTTGCTATTGGAATATCTGATGATCCTGTAATAGGCAACGAACATGATGAGGAGTAATCATACGAAATAATTTCTATGAAGTAATTTGGATTCAATGTCATGTATTGACGATTTCAACCGCTTAGACGTTTATTATCGGAAAGGATGGAACTAATTTGCAACTATGCGCTCACCACCTCCATTAACACTCGTAACCCAAGAAGGTAAACCCATTTCTTCCTCACATTGTTCTTCAAATGCCTTGCCAAGTTTTAATTTGGCACTTAAGATCCAACCCATCCCAAGTTTCAATTCAATACAAGAAGGGTTGGTGAACAAACCCTTCCTCTCCGAGTTGAATCTATTCTTCGTCAAGTCAGGCATATTCTTCCTTAGTTGCGATGAAACCCATGCCTCAGAATGAAACAAAGATTTTTTTATTCTCTTTTGTTGTAAATTACGTGGAGGTTTTTAGAAATGAGACAAAGTACCTTGATACAAAGGTCTTTGATGTTTGCCTTCTTGATTGCAACTATTCTATGCTCAGATTAGAGGCGACCTTTAGAATTTCCATTGGTCTTGGTCGTTCAGATAATCCAGGAAATCTATAAACGCTAGATACACAGAATTTTGATTTGAGGGGGTAGTCAAATTTCAAATGAGGAATGGGTGCGGATTTGTTTTCTGCTCATTTGAACATTCAAAATTGAATTTTGTTTTGAAGCATGCCCTCGTCCATCTACCAACCTGTAGTTGCAATTAATTAAAATGACGGGACGGTCCAAGTACAGGGTGACGACGGGATCATCGATCGACAATGCAGTGAGCGAATCTGGATGCCAGAAACAAACAGGGTTGAGGGTGTTGTAATAGAAAACTAGATGGATGGATGCATGCCATGGGGTGCTACGTAATTATGGAAGCGTTTGGGGGATAGTGCCATAGTATGAACGGGGAGTCGTCGGAAAGCAGAAAACTACCTACCGGAGGGAAGATTCCTCGAGTTAGCCTACTCCATAGTCATAATTAATAAGGAGACATAACAAATTGTTTGAGTTTTTAATTTTTAATATTTAAAATTGTTTTTTAAATCAAAATTAAATATAAAAGGACATAAAATTGTCTAATCAAATTAACAAATAATCACAAAATATGAATTTATATTTAGAAAATTTAAAATTTGCTTTTCCATTTAAAGAATAATTAATTTAATAGATAAATTTTTTGAGAATTTGGAAAAATATTTAGAAAATTTAAAATTTGCTTTTCCATTTAAAGAATAATTAATTTAATAGATAAATTTTGTGAGAATTTGGAAGAATTTATGGTAAAAAGTGTAAACCAAATTATTTAAAAGTAAAATGAAAAATTAATTGAATAGATAAATTTTGTGATACTTTAAAACAATTTATGGCAAAAAGTGAAAAAAAAAATGAAAATTATTTAAAAGTAAAAGAAAATTAATTACGCGGAATTGACAATGGGCACAATTAATGATCTTTTAACCTTATTTAACCTTAAACCTTAATCTGATGGCTATGCATTGAAGATGATGGCATATTCTTAGTCGTCCTCCAAAATCAATGGGTCAGATTTATTATTCATAACTTTCTTGCATTTATCAAGGCATCCGTTAACATGTTTACTTTTTAACATTTACCTAATCACATTAAAAAATTACTGTAAGGATATGTAAATTCCACGTTTAAATGATTAAGTGGGATTAAACTGTGCAGCCAAACATTTCATATTACTACAGACGGATTATGGATTACCACATACGTTTTATATTGGGGGCACGGATTTTCAGCCGATACCTTTCGGCGTTCTCAGCGGCGACCACAAGTTAGCGGCTGTGCTAGTTACAAAGCAATTACGATAGAGTCTACCTGCAACGATAATAAAAATAAGAAAAATAAAACCTAAAATAAAAATAACAAAATTAAAACCTTCTACAATGTAAAAAACATTTAGAACCTTATCCAGATATAATTATTTCAATGTTTATTTTCAATCTGCCGAGCTGGGGCCTTTGCGGCAACCGTGCACGATAATCACGACTCTAAAAGAAGATCGTGATCGTGGTGCGTACTGTGCGTGCTTCTAATTCATCAATTTGTTTATATTTTCTTCGAATGTCCCCATCGCAACAATCAACAGATCATCCATAATTATGATCCCTTCAAAGTCTCAAATAGGATCTCGAAAAATACGTGAAGATTAAGACTGTCGACGGTTTCCGAACACCCGCGTACACCGGTTTTCCCCACCCAAAATCCACTTCTCCAAGCTCAAGTTTGCTCGTCTCACTCACAAAATAAAAACCACCAGCTTTGATGAGTGGGCTCCCTTTCATTTCCATCATATCGATCACAGATCGCATGTATTCTTCATCAATCATTCTCTTGGCTTCTTTGATTAATTTAAAAATGAAGGACAGTGGCTGGTCACTTAGATCCCCAGCTATTTCTTGAGCGCAAGAAAAACTTATTGTATTGCCATAGAAAACTGTTGGAAGAGGCAGTTGAAATCGAGAATGAGCATCCAGAGCAAAGATTAATCTCAACTCTTGGTCAGCGGGGATATTGAGAGCCTTTGCTATAGATATCCGCAGGCAGGCCGATAATACTTCGAATGTAGAGCACTTGATTCCTTCTACATGTCGTTTCAAAACTTCCACATAATCGTATTCATGGTGGGGGCATTTTATCAAAGGCTTCGCTCTGGGTCGCAGGATTTCTCTATTCCAAACTGGAGGAATCTCAGGGCTTGCCGCCCCTCTCACCATTTCACCCACAACTTTCAAAAATCAGGTGATTCCAACGCCATCAGTGATGCAATGGTTAAGACGTATACCCAGTACGAGCCCTCCAATCCATACATTGTAAATATTCTATCTGATCAATCTACATGTACATGCTTCAATACAGTAGGGATTCTAGTGCACTAATTACGATCTGTTTTGACAAATTTAAAGCACATGAATAAACAACCTGAATCAGAAGAAGTGGAGAATCTGTGATCGTTTCCGATCCGGGAACGTTCTGGATAAAGTCATCACCGTGAGGAATTGGTGGATAGAGATCTCCAAAGTCTTCCAAGGAAACATCTGCATTGGCCTCTACAAATAGAATACCTTCAGAATTTCCATTGGTCCTCGTTGTTCAGATAATCCAGGAAAACTCGAAACGCAGGATACACAGAATTCAAATCCGGTTTGAGAGGGTAGTCAAATTTCAAATGAAGAATGGGCGTGGATTTGTTTTCCGCTCATTTGAACATTCAAAATTGAATTTGGTTTTGAATCATTCCCTTGTACATATACCAAACTGTAATTGCAATTAATTACTAGCACAACCAACTCACGGCTGAGAACGCCGAGAGGTTGTCAGTATGTTTTATACTGATTAGAGACTTGATACTTGATGAAAATAGCCACAAAGCGGTGAATTGTACTTGCTGAGAAACCTACAAAAGTTGCGCCAACATGAATATATGCACCCGAATAATTCTATACACATGTCTGGCAATACAAGTTTCTAGAACATCTCAAATCGAAAAAAAACGCAAAAAGAAAACAACACATACGTATAAAATTTTAGTGATCATGGCATTACCTGTGTATCCGACCAGCTCAACCAGTAGTGTAAAATCCTGGAAAACCAGCTACAACAGCCTTAGGACTGATTATTCCCCACTGATGCCCAATCCCAATCCTCGATGGAAGCCAATCTGTAGCATGTCTCGTGGCCGTACTTCTTTTAATGTTGTGGGCCGGTAATTCCAATGACGACTCCCTTCCACCCAGAATTGAGTAGCTAAGGGCAGTACAGGAGAGAGCTTCGACTGCTTTCGGGGGGTTTTTGAAAAGGTTTTAAGGGGATTTGAAAGAGGCAATGAACGACTAGCTCGTTGACTATTGTAAATAAGTTACACTGGTTGAAAGAAAACTGTGAACTAAGTGAAAGGAATTTAAAACATGCAATAATTGGTAATGAACCTCATCGCTCCTTTGTTGATGCACACTCGCTCATTTGTTGATGCGCACTCGTAATCATTTCATATTCTCCATGGAAATCATGGCCAACACATCAAACGCGCGCGGAGGGGAGGCTGGAGGTTGAAACGCTTCACTTCACATCCACACGGCAATAAACATCCGCACTGGTAAAAAAATGACTGCTCGTAAAACTTTTTAATTGGCATCCAACACCCACGCGGCCATACCTATCCGTCGAGTAACAATAATTTAGTAAATTGTGGTTAGCTTAATAGATTATCTCTTAATCAATGAACGTGGCAATCTGGTGGTGAGCAAGTAATTTTTAAATCTTATTTAGTAAATGTAAAAAGGTAATCACATAAACGAACTTCTTTATAAATGAGTGGAAGTTAATTTATCAAAATCTCATTCATTGATTAGAGAGGACGACGAAGAATATGCCAGCATCTTCAATTGCCAACCCTACGATTGAAATTTATGATTAAAAGGTGATTAATTGTGCCCATTATCAATAAGTATAAGCCTTTCGGTATAAAAATGATAGGAAGGTTCAATTACAAGTTGACGGCGGGATCATCAGCCGGCAATGCAGTTAGTGGATCTAGGTGCGAAAAAAATGACAGCGTCCGGGGATACCGAGAGTCTTCAGAAAGAGGAAAGCTACCTGCCGGAGGGAGTAGGCTCAGGAGGGAAGATTTCTCCGGAGTTAGCCTACTCCCTAAAAACAGCAGTTAGGGAGTAGGCTCAGGAGGGAAGATTTCTCCGGAATTATACCTGATCTGTCTTATCCAATTAGAGCAGGACGAGAAGCTTTGCTATGGACACAAGTTTGATCTTAGCAGTTTCTTCCATGGCCTTGCTACTCAAACCTTAGTTTTCTCCTCTTTTCGCTTAACCGAATTGAATTACTCTCACCCCTCTCTATTTGGCTGCAAGGATGGATGGTTACAATCACTCCTCTCTATTTGGCTGCAAGGATGGATGGTTACAATTTCAGGTTTCATGTTTGCTTCAGCAGGAATCAAGCCTAATCCTGAACACTAGCGTGAGCCACATGGTTGTTTTTTTTATATAAATGGGATGAAATAATATTATTTTTTCTAGTTTTATGTGCATTTTAATTTTAATTTTTTTAACAATTTTTTTAAAAACAATACACAAAATAATTAAGGTGGCCCTGCTATGCAACCTTGTTTTGGTTAAAAAATAACCTTATGAAATTAAGGATCAAAAGTATACAAAACCTATATATTACAAGGTACTATATAAGTGAAGTATTAAGTTAGTCAAGAGACATAATTTCGATGCAGGTGTTTAGACCTAATCATTGAACATTTGATGCAGGTATTTAGACCTAATTTTGAGACGGATTTCCTTAAAGCTAAGGAGAGTGTTACTGTCACCGTCAGACTTCCGCCACTCAGGTAACATTGTAAATTATGAGTTCCTTTCGTTAAAATGTCGGATTTTATATGATTTGCTTACAGTAAGTGTTCTTGATCAAATGGTGAGAATTCAAATCTTCATGTTCATGTCAAATGGAAGTGGCTGCTTAAGTTTAAACTACATTTCCCTTTCTTTCTGATTAAATTTTTTTAAATTTAAAGGAGTCTGACCTATATCATTTATAGGCATAATGTTAAAATTATCAGAAAATTTCCTGTGATTCTCGTAATTATATTTAAAAGAAAATTGACTTTTGCATATTTGATTTATAAGCATAATGTCAAAATTCACAGAATATATTGCGAGTGCTTTCTGATTAAATTTCGAACTTCAATGAAAACGGTCCATGTCTATTTTATTTATGAGTAAAAGTTTAAAATTTATATCGCTAAAGGCTGCGTTGCTGATAACACAACTATGTTGCTCCTACTTAATAATCGTTCAAGACTGCACTATTAGACTATTGTTCCCTATTTGTGATTAAAATTTGAAATTTAATATTACGGTTAAGCAATTTTATTGTTTTAACACTTCAAATAAATATGGAAAAAGGCTATCTTTTTTATTCCATAGAAAAATTTCACCATTATATTAGTTATATAATTTTGTTCTAAACTCATGAGATTACAAAGCAAGGTTATCAAGTACCCAGAGAGTAATGTAATATGTGCGCGATCCAAACTAAACTGAGATTTACAGGCTGATTCTACTGCCCATAATACAAATGATTGCCAGGGATCAGAAATGTAGTGAGGGTAAGCAGATATGAGAGTATTCCTTGGGCTAAACAGTTTTTTTTTTGATCTCTGATCTATTGTGTCTGTCACTTATTCTAAAAGAGATTTAGAACTTGTGTGTGGCCCTTGTGCCTGCCCATCTAGATGTTGAAGAGATGGTGCCAACTTTTTTTTTGAGAGCCACATTGGAGAGAAAGTCAACTTCTTTGAATGAGTGAGAGTTTGGTGAAGGTAGTTTGTAGATTTTTGATCCTGTCCATCCAGCCCAAGAAAGTATTGACCTGTAACTTACCCTTAAAATTCAGCCAGTCAATGATGATACGAGAATCCCCAAACAATAATAATGTTGCTAAATGTAGTCTGGAGGTGAGGAGGAGAGAGGCCCATACACCCAATAACTCTACTCTAGTGTTGGTGCCCTGTCCACAATTAAATGTCCATTTGCAAAGGGTGTTTTGTGAGATGTGAATTAATCCTCCGGCGTCGCTATGCATGTTGTTAGATTGCGAGGCTCCATCAAACCAAGCTGTGGGGAGTTCCACCGGAGGGATAGCTTGGTGTTTAGTCTTAACAGTAATTGTTCTAGGGAAAGTGGAAGACCAGAGGTTGTGCATGCCAAGGGATTTGTATGCCACTGAGATGGCTGAAGGGGTTTATTGGTGAAGATGAAACTATTTCTATCAATCCAGATAAACTAACAAACCATTGGTGGGAGGTTGAGGGAGTGATGTGCGAGAATTGACCAGCTATCGAAACATGCTTCTAAGGTAAGTCCATCCCAGGTATGTGGTAATTTGAGAGAAACAACAATGATAGACTAGACTTTACGGGTAAGGGCACATTTAATGCATATGTGTTGGATGGTTTCTGCATCTTGTTGACAGAGGTGGAAGATATTTGGGCCGACCCATCCCTTTTTTAAGAGCACATCCAAAGTGTTTATCCTGTTTTTGAGAGAGAGCCAGATGAACAGTTTAACTTTGAGCGCAAGGTTTCGTGACTAGATGTTGTGTCTCCAGCTGTTGATAGAGAGGGGCCAAGTCTGGTTTGAAAGCTTTGTGTAAATATTATTGGTGGTCAAGGTGCCCGAATAGTCATCCCTAGTTGACGTCGGTTTGTCTGCGATTGTTTGTAATTGAAAGCCCGTAGTTGCTAAATTCTGATAGTAATCAGTCCACTCAGGTGCAGAGGGAGCTCGAGATCTAAACTGGATTTCCAAGTATTTAATAGGAGGTCGGGTCTGCAAGGCCCAGCTGCTTGGAAAAGGAACCAAATATTTTTTGAGTTTAAAACAGTGATCAGACGAGGGGAGAGGAGAGAAAATTGTTCCATACCAACGATGTGATCCGAGCCTATAATGATGGAAAGCCTCGATCCAGGAACACAACAAAGTGAATTGGTTATCTAGCTGACAACTTTAGTGATGTTTTTCTAGAGTGACGAGTTAGGTCCTGTAGAAGAGGTTGTTGTTCTGAGCCAGGAGTCCACCGAGGTATAGGGAAGATACTTGTCTTTGATTACTGTGTGCCAGATCCCTATATGAGTGACAACCCGCCAGAGTGTGTTGGCTGCTAGTGCTTGTGAGGAGTGTAGTGGACTTCTGATGCCCCAGCCCCCTTTCTTCTTAGGCTTAGCTAGTAACTCCCAATTGCACAAGTGTTGTCTACTTTGATTTGAGCATCCTGACCAGAGAAAGTTAAAGGAAAAATTCCTTAGCTTGTTAAGCACCAAGATAGGTATAGCTTCTACTTTGGCTATGAGCCAGTTCCAATCTGAAGGCTTGAGAGAGTTTGCTTTTAAGAAGTAGCCTAGGTACTTGAAGACTTCAGAGAGATGTATGAATCTATCAGGAAAAATAGTTTTTAGAAGAGCAAGTGAGTGGTCATGGAGATTGGAAAAGTGGAAAGACGATTTGTTCTAGTTAATCATGAGGCCCGAGGCATTGCAGAAAAGTTTCAGGATGTGATCAATCTTCGTCAATTCCTGAATGGAATCATTAGCCATGATGAGAACATCATCAAAAAACAGTAGGCGAAAAATCCAGACAACTCTAGAGACTTTAATACTGAATATTTTCCCTTCAAATTGATTGTTTTTTAGAAGCAAAGACATGCCTTCCATGGACAGAATGAAAAGGCGAGGGGAGAGTGGGCAACCCTGCCTCAATCCTCTGCCATTGTGGAATAAAGGAGAGGTTTCACCATTCACCAGTACAGAGAAGCTGGTAGTTGTCACTCTGCTAATGATCCAGAGAAGCTGGTAGTTGTCCCTCTGCTAATGATCCATTTGATTGCAGGTGGACTGAAGCCACATTGTGTCAGAATTAATCTGAGGAAATCCCAATCTATGCTGTCAAAATCTTTTTTCAGATCTAGTTTTAAAATGAGTGCTTTAGATTTTTTATCCTTGATGTTGTGTAGACACTTCTGCGTTGTACCAATGGCATCTAAAATATGTCTACCTTTTAAGAAACCGAGTTGCTCACTCGAAAGTGATCTCGAGAGCATGGGCTTGATCATGTTGATGATGATTTTAGTGATCAGCTTATAAAAAAGGTTGCACAATGCAATTGTGTTGCAATCCCCAAAGGAGGAAGGATGGTTTTATTTTGGAATGAGTGTTATGAAAGTGTAGTTTAGGGCACCAGTAATTTTTCCTCTTAATCTGGACACTTCCAAAAGTTGAGCAGAACAACATCGACCAAGTCGAAAAAATGTAGAAAGAATTCTACAGTCCAGCCATTAGGGCTTGGACTTCTATCTTTTTTGAATGAATTCAGAGCTCCAAGTACCTCCTGGATAGTGCAAGGACTATCTAGTGTAGTTGAGTCTACTGCTATGACAAAGGAGGGGAAGAGTCTGGCTACGGATACCGAGTCCTGAAGATGAGTTTGAGTATTAGTCACATAGAAAGTATTGAAGTGGGTAGTGGCCACATTCTTAAGGGCATCATGTCCCCTGTGTGTAGTGCTCGAGTCATCTCGTATTTCCCAAAGGTGCTTTTTATTCTGTCTAGTTGTAGCGAAACTGTGGGAAAAATTTGTATTAAGATCACATGCTTTAAACCAGGTAGCTCTTATTTGTAGGCACCACCGGGCTTCTTCCGCTAGTAGAAGGTTATTTCTTTCAGTTTCCAATTGCTGTAGGAGAAGGGCCCTATCGCATAGTTCTCCAACTATCAGGTCTTCATGAATAAGGCGATGAATGTTCAGTTCTAAGTCAAGCAATATGGATTTATTCTTAAGCCTGTGGAGTGAAGCCCACTTCTTGATATGACCTTTCAGGTTCTTTAGTTTCCAAACAAGGCGGTGTTGAGGCTCTTGTTCAGTGAGGAAGGTGGGGTCAAGCCAGACTTTATTGACAATTTCATTGAAGCTACTCTCTTGTAAACAACTAGAATTCAACTTGAATGGGTACATTAGCGGATGGGGAGTAGTCTCGAGTTGCAAGAAAATGGGTGCGTGGTACGAGAGAAACAAAAATTCCACCCAGGAGCATATGAGGGCATTTAAAGCAGCCACGGACTCATAAATGAGAATCTTGTCTAACCTTTTTTTAATTTCTGTTGTACCTATGCAGTCGTTGCGCCAAGTGGGGACCAATGTCATCGACTGTAAATCGACCAAGGAGTGTACTAGAAAAATATTGTTAAAATAAGAGGCCAGTGGATCGACGATTGCAGTAGATCCCCAAATTTCCCTTAGACTGGTGGTGAGGTTCAGATCTCCTACTACAATAACATTGGCATGGTCTAGAATAACCTTGTTAGCCACCTAATCCCAAAAGAATTTATAGTTAGAGAAAGGGCTGTAGATATTGAGCAAGGATAAATGTTGATTGTTTCTGAGGTAGCTTCCTGTGAGAAGGATACCCCCACAAAAGAGATGTGGAGCTAGATCAAAGACAGTGGGATCCTAAGAGATGGACAAGCCACCAGATGTGCCAATGTAACTTGTAGAGCTAGTGTGTCAATTTGGGTGAAACTAGTTTAAAAAGGATCTGGCTCTTTATCCATGTGTCATGGTTTCCTATAAGAAGATAATATTCGACGAAGCCCTGGAAATATATCTTCTGGATGAGGCGATTTTCAGGGACCCCTCGACCCCTCTTATGTTGAGGGAGAGGAGGATCATGGTCTTACCCTAGCAAGGGATTTAACACCTCTAAGCGCCCCAGTGTCAATGTGAGATGAAGGATCTTCTTTTCTACGGGCACTTCTCATTTTAATCGAAGAGTGCACATAGTCTTGGCCCTTTGACCAGGAAAAGTCAGTATCCAGGGAAGAAATTGATGGAGTCAAGGGTATCAAGGCCTCGCCAGTCGCCAATGGGCCGAAAATGTTACTTCCTCAAAATTTTGGGAGAGGGGTGGGGGAAAGGACATCCCTATAGGACGGGATGAGGGAGTTAAGGACCGCTCCAAAGGGACTGTGCTCTATATCTGAGACACAAATGAGAGGATCGATGGTCTCTGTCAAGGGGGGAAGTAGAGGAGTGTTTAGATCAATGGTCTCCGAGGTTATGATAAGAGGTGGAGAGTTGGGGAGGGGGGAGCCAGTGGGGGTAGGAAGGGAGCTTCCTAATGCTTGTGTGGGGATGATACTAGTGAGGGAGGTATTGCTAGGTATTTGTGTGGATACATGCTCGGTAGGGAGGACTGGAGATGTATTACTAGATGGAAGGGTGGAGGGGGTTGATGGCATAATGGATGGTATCAAGGTCGGGGAAATGGCCTCCCAGGGATAAGGAGGGGGAGATGGAACATGTAATGAAAGTGCATTCAACTGTTCTTTTTCGAAGCCAATTAGAGTAGGGAAAAGATTAGGACAAATGAATTTGAGTTTACCTGAAGTATATTCTGAGACTGTAGGGTCCTCTGTTTCTAGTAAGTTAGGGAAGAAAGTAGTGGTCTCCCCCTCTAGAGAGTCTGTGCATGTGCTAAGTTCTAGCATGGCTTCCTCAGAGAGTTCTTCTTCCATGAAACCCAAACATTGATTTCTTAGATGTCCAGTGTGTCTGTAGAGTGTACACCTGAAGGGAACTCCGAGGTAGTCTATTTTTTGTCGAAATAAGTGTCCTCTCCATTCTATGTTGATAGCCTCCAGTAATCCCACATGTACATCAAGTTCCACTAGAACCTTTGAAACCATTTTTGTTAGCGCTGTAATGGCTGCCTTGTCCACATTGATGAAGCACCCTAGCGAGTTTCCAATGGCCTCAAGGGATTTTACATTGCAGAGATGTAATGGCAAGTTAGGAAGCAGAACCTAGAGATGACGATGGCATAGGTAATCCTAGTTGGGTTCGAAACTGACACACCATCTCTTCAGCATGAGGTTGGATCTGTCTAACACCCACAGGCTTTTAAGAATGAGAGTAGCACCATCTGCAGAGTTGAAGTGGAAGCTAAACCAACCTCTCCGGAGGTAGGAAATCTCTGGTTCATAGCCTAACAGTGGGCTCCAGGTGGAGCGCACCCAGTCTGTAAGATCAGTTCTGCAAAGGCGCCTATAATAAAGTTGGCCTATGAGCGTGCAGCGAGCCAAAGAGACCAAGTCCTCGAGTCCGACATCATCTCGTAATACCAATTTCTTTTTAGATTTCCTGGGTCGCCATAGTCGGGGGGGTGAGTTACTAACACGGGAAGAGGGAGGCCGAGTAACTCGTCTTCGAGTAGGAGGAGCAGTGGCAGGACGGAAAGAGGGTGGGGAGAGACTATGGGTGGCCAACCTGTGAGACTGTGTCAAGTAATGAGGGGTTGGGAAAGCATGTTGTGAGGGTTCGACTAGATTGAAGAGGGACTTTGTGACTTGTGGTAGGGAGGACCGAGGATAACGAGTTGGTAGGGGGGAAGGGGGAGGTACTTGAGAGAGCTAGAAAAAAGGAGGGCACTAAAGTCTAGGCTGAAGAGGGGAATGTATGGTTTGAGTTGAGATTTCATCTGCTAATTTGAAAAAGCTCGCGTTATTCTAGAGGGAGTCATCAGCTGTGCTCATCAGTGCATTGACTTCAAATTCCATAGCGGTATGCTCAAGGAGGAAGTAAAATAAAGATTAGAAGATTGTTGGGACCCAGTTGGGCCCCAATAGGACAAGAGGAACAATCTTGCTAACAGAGGGGGAGGTGTTCTATAGTCTGTCTGGTTGGGTTGATGAAAGGAGAAGAGGGTAGGAGAGCCCAGTGAAGGCACCAGGAGAGAAAGTGTGCAAAGATCTACAAGGGAGCAGGGTTGTGCAGGTCCATCAATGGGGAAAGTTCACTCAGGTTTAGTAGCTTCAAGGGTGAAAGTTTACACTGGACATGCGACGTGACTGGGAAAAAGGCTACCTACCCTAACATAATAGGGAATATTTCATGGCTCAAATGCAGAACACACTGAGAAAATAACCCTAAACAAAAAGAAATATAAGTCTTTTGAACCAAAAAGAAATGAAGATATCATCCGAAATACACGAATCCAAAAGAATTAAGATATGAACGGTTGACAAGAAACGCAATAGAAAATCACATAACAAGTCAAACATATATAAATTTTATTTCCAGGAAGGGTTAAAAATAAACTGACGCAAAAGAAAATCACAAAACAAAAAAACCAGAAGGGTTAAAAGAAATGCAAACGAAAATCGCAGAACAGGTCAAACATACATAAATTTTATCTACAGAAAGGGTTAGAAACAAACCCAAATTAAAATCGGAGAAAGCTAAAGCATATATAAATTTTATCTACAGGAAGGGTTAAAAAGAAACACAAAAGGAAATTCCAGAACAACTCAAGCATATATAGATTTTATCTAGAGTAAGGGTTAAAAAAGGAAACTCAAGAGGAAATTGCAAAACAACTCAAACATATATAAATTTATGTACAGGAAGGATTAAAAAAAAAACGTAAAAGAAAATTGTAGAACAACTCAAACACATATATTTTTATCTACAGGAAGGGTATAAAATAAACGCAAAAGGAAATCGCAGAACAAATCAAACATATGGATTAAAAAGAAATGTAAAAGAAAATTGCAGAACAGCTCAAACATATATAATTTGATGTACAGGAAGGGTTAAAAGAAACCCAAAGCTTTATAGTATTATAACCTAGAGAATTTAGAAGCTTGGGATCACAATCTAGAGAATTTAAAAGAAAAAAGAAATTGTAAAAACATTTTCCCCTTAAATTCTAACAAACTCAAAAAAATTAACAAACAATTTTTTTTTAACAACAATGTGTTTAAAAATTAACAAACAAACAAACAAAAATAATTAACATTTTTAACAACAATGTTTTTAAAAATTAACAAACAAACTAAAAATAATTAACAATAATTGACAACAAAATAATTGACAACAATGTGTTTAAAAATTAACAAACAAACTAAAAAAATTAACAACAATGTGTTTGGTTTTGTTTTTGTTTAAGATTGCATCATAATAATAAACAAACTAAAAAATTAACAACAATGTGTTTGGTTTTGTTTTTGTTCAAGATGGCATCATAATAATAGATATAAATAACAAGAAATGTGAAATATTTATAAAAATGACATATATATGAATGAGGATGAATACCTTAGTGATCAAGGACGGTTGATTTTGTCCTTGATTTTGAGTGGGCAAAAGGAAAGGAACATTGTAATGTATAGAAAAAAAATGATTTTATTGCTCACTTGCTGAATAGTTACATTGCTTTTGATTTTATAGAGAGAGAGGAAACTTTTGGAGCCTCCCAAAACAGTCTGGAGTGTCGGTGGAATGTTGAGTGTTTACGAGAGGCGGTGGAAGAACAGTAGCGGTGGTTGAATGGAAGGTTCTGATTTAATGGTGGTAGGTAGAAATTAACGTATTCCAACACTCCCCCCTAATTTCTACTACTAATTACATTAATATTTACAATGCCCAATGCTTCTCTTAAATACTCAAATTGGTCTTGTGCTAAAGCCTTTGTAAATATGTCTGAAAGTTTCTCCTTTGATCAGCAATGTTGTAGGATGAGTTCTCCATTGTTGACAAGTTCTCGAATGAAGTGATATCTCGTATCGATATGCTTTGTCCTCTTGTGAAAAACATGATTCTTTGATAGTGCAATGGTGGACTTTTTGTCACAGTAGATTGTAGTTGGTTCTTCTTGATTGTGCATTAGATCCTTCAATATTCTTCGCATCCAGACTGCTTGACATGTTGATGTACCTGCTACATATTCCGCTTCTGCTGATGAGATTGTCACTATTGGTTGCTTCTTTGATGCCCATGCCACAACTCTTGTTCCAAGATGAAATGCATATCCAGATGTGCTCTTTCTATCATCAATGCTTCCTGCAAAATCACTATCTGTGTATCCAATCAACTGTAGATTATTTGAAGTGGAATACAGTATGCCATGATTTATAGTCCCTGCAATGTATCTTAATAACCTTTTTCCTGCTTGCCAATGTGAGTTCTTTGGTGTGTCCATGAACCTAGAAATCAAACTGACTCCATACATTGTATTTGGCCTAGTTGCGGTGAGATACATCAAACTTCCAACCAATTTTCTGAATATAGTTGAATCAAAATCCATCTCATTTTGATCTCTACTTAGGTTGGTGCTAACTGCCACATGTGTAGAAACTGGACTGCAATTTATCATTCTAAAACTTTTTAAAACATCTCTTGCATATTTACTTTGAAAGATGAAAATGCCTTTATCATTTTGTGTGACTTCAATGTCAAGAAAATAGTTCATTAACCCTAAGTCTGTCATCTCAAATTCCTTCTTCATTGTTGATTTAAACATATCAATAGAGAGATTACCTGTATAAATCAAATCATCAACATATAGGCAAACAATCAAGATATAACCTTGTTCATTGACTTTGGCGTATAGTGTAGGCTCACTAGTGCTTTTTATGAATTCATTTTTTATTATGTATGAATCTATCTTGCTATACCAAGCCCTTGGTGCTTGCTTCAATCCATAAAGTTCCTTCTTTAACCTGTAAACCTTGTCTTCTTGTCCTCTTACTTCATACCCTGGTGGTTGTTGCACATAGACTTCATCTTCTAAATATCCATTCAAGAAGGCTGATTTGACATCCATTTGATGAACTTTCCAATTATGTTGAGCTGCAATAGCTAGTACCATCCTAATTGTGTCAAGTCTTGCTACGCGTGCAAATGTTTCATTGTAATCAACTCCATATTCTTGTGCAAATCCTTTAGCTACTAATCTTGCCTTATGTTTGTCAACTTCTCCATTTGCCTTATATTTAGTTTTATATACCCATTTCACACCTATGCATTCTTTCTCCTTAAGTAAATCAACTAGATCCCATGTATCATTTTTCTTAATAGATTTCATTTCTTCATTCGTTGCATTAATCCAATGTTCTTCCTTAATTGCATCTTCAAAGTATATTGGACCTTGAGTAAATAGAGCAAAATTGGATTGCAAATCTGTCCTATCTCCTTGACCATATATTTCTTGCAAGCTTCTAGTCTTTTTGCCTCTTAATCTTGATCTTAATGATTCAAGTGTAGGATTTGAATCATAACTTACTTGTGGACTTGATGTTTCTCCTTGCTCACCTTGCCTTTGTGAGTCTTCTTCTTGTGGAATGCTTCATGGTGTTCCTCCTTGTTCATTTGATTGTTCTCCTAGTCCTTTTTTCCCTTGTTCTTCATATAGTATTTTTGTACCTTTAATTGTCTTTTCTATATTGCCATCCCATGATTATTCCTCTTTGAATACAACATCTCTACTTACAATGACTTTCTTGGTTATAAGATTAAACAACTTATATGCCTTAGATTGTCCATGATAACCAATGAAAATGCATTTTTCACTTTTATCATCCAATTTACTCCTTGTTTGTTTAGGTATATGTGCATATGCAATGCAACTGAATACTTTAAAATGAAAAACACTATGATGCTTACCACTCCATGCTTATTGAAGAACCATGTCTCTCACAATATTTGTTGGACTCCTATTCAATATATAAACTGCATAAGCTACTGCTTCAGCCCAATATTCATTAGATAGATTATTGCCTTTCAACATGCTTCTTGCCATCTCCATTATTGTACGATTCTTCTGTTCTGCAACACCATTTTGTCCAGGTGTATAGCTTCTAGTGAACTGCTTCTTTATTCCATGATACCTACAATACTCCAAAAACTCATTTGACTTGTATTCT
The DNA here is from genome assembly GCA_000966675.3 of Picea glauca. NCBI lineage: Eukaryota > Viridiplantae > Streptophyta > Pinopsida > Pinales > Pinaceae > Picea > Picea glauca. Next base: position 137,232 of record JZKD02S0508746.1, read on the forward strand.
CCTCCTCTATCTGATCTCAATATCTTAATGGATAGAACCACTCCGTTTCTCAACAAATGCCTTGAATTCCTTAAACTTTTCAAATGTTTTAGATTTGTGTTTTAGGAAATAAACCCATGTTTTTCTACTATAGTCATCAATGAATGTCAGAAAATATATGTTCCCCCCTAATGATGGTGTCTTCATTGGACCACACAAATCTTTATGCACAATTTCTAAGGGTGCCCAAGCTCTATATGGCTTCTCTTTTGGAAAGCTTAACCTATGTTGCTTGCCCAAAATACAACTTTCACATGAACTAATTGGTGCTTGAATAGGTGGTAAACCTTTTACCATTTCATTTCTTTGCAATAGACACAGTGCTTTGAAGTTTAGATGGCCATACCTCAAGTGCCATATCCATGCTTGATCTTGGCTTGATGCCTTGAAACTTTCTCTAATCTTCTCCATCATTTCACTTTTCATGTGAAGTGGGAACATTCTATTGTCTGTCATTTTAATCCTTGCAATCACCACTTTAATAGGAGGAATATCAAATATAGTGCATACATTATTCTCAAAAGAAACTCTATAACCTTTTTGAGTAATTTGTCCCACACATATGAGATTATGCTTCAAACGAGGCACAAAGTAAACATCAGGAATAGTTTTCTTTCCACTATTTGTTATTACATTGATTGCACCTTTTCCCATGACTTCTATAATATTATCATTACCCAATTTAATTGTGCTTTAATTGATGTATTCAAATCCTCAAACAACCCTTTATTTCCAGTCATATGGTTACTATAGTCACTATCAAGAAACCAAATGTTACTTGCATTTTCTTGAGCTACATCACATGTAATAAACAATGTCTCAGAACTACTCTCAGAGAAATGTGCATTATGCTTTCTCATATCTGCTTGTCTCTTTTGGCATTCATTTGCAAAGTGACCATACTTCTTGCAGTAATAACATTGAATCATTGATTTGTCATACCTTTGAGATGCCTGATTGTGATTGCTTTCCCTTGAGTTGAAATTTTGATTTCTCCTTCCTCCTCGGTCTTGACTCTTTCTTTCTTCTCTTTGAAAATTATTTCTTCCTCTTCCTCTTCCTCTAAAACCTGGATTTCCTCTTCCTCTACCTCTGCCAAATGTCATTTGTGTTTTGAATGCATGCTCCAATGAGGTATTGTCATTCCTGTTCAACCTGTCTTCATAATTTTTCAAGGAGCCAACCAGCTCACCCATAGAATATTTAGTTAAATCTTTAGATTCTTCAATTACCACAACAATTGCATCAAATTTTCTAGGCAAACTTCTTGAAACCTTTTCTACAACCTTCTGATCTGCTAGCTCATCACCATTTTGCCTTATTTGATTAACCAATTCTGTAACACATATGTAAACTCATCTATTGAATCAGAATCTTTCATTTGCATGTTTTCAAATTCCCTTCTAAGTGCTTGAAGTTTGGCAATTTTTACCTTGCTAGTGCCTTGATATGCCATCTCTAGAATGTCCCATGCTTGCTTGCCTATAGTGGTTGGTTTAATCCTTCCAAAAACCGAATCATCCAACGCTTGTCCAATTATCCGCAAAGCCCTTTTACTCTTTTGCCTATTTTCATCAAGCTTTGTCTTTTCATCAACACTCAAAATAGACTCATCTTGTGGCTCAGTATAGTCATTCATTACTATATCTGTTAGCTCATATGAATCAAATGATAATTTCATTCTAAATGCCCAATTATCATAATTTTCCCTAGAAAATATTGGAATCATTAGCTGTTGAAACATGCTTGATGCCATTCTCTTAAAAAAATTCAAGCCCCCCAAAAAAACAAATTTCCAGTAAAAAGTAGGCAAAATATTATAGAAGGTGAGTGCACGTAAGTGCTCTTTGCTACTCTTCTTCGAGAAACAACCACTGCACCAAATTATTTTCAAAATGAAAACACTTGCAATATAATGCCCAGCTCTACTTATTCAATGCACAATTAACCAAGAATTTCTAAAATTACGGTGGAACAGAATCCTAGATGGATTGAAGGAGCTAAGAAAGATTACCAGAACAACCAAACTTAAAGATGAGCAACGCGCCTGGTCTTCTTGCTCTTTCCACCTGCAATTAAATCAATACCAACGGAATTAATTTCACGGGATTGTTACAACCCTCAACTCCAATTCTCACGGACAACACAACTCTCACTGATTTCTTGGAGGCTGCGACTTCCTTAGCTCTACGTCTCTCTTCTGCAGAAGCTAACACTCACGACCTTCACTGCTAACCTGCCCTTACGTCTCTCCTGGAAGCTGTGGCTTCCTCAACACTCCAATCTTACTCTAGCTCAATGCACAGCATGCCCTCCTGGCAACTCAATGCTATCCTAGCTCTATACCACAATGAGTGGGCAGAAGCAAAGGAACAATGTAATGCACATAAAAAAAAAAACGATTCTATTGCTCACTTGTTGAATGGTTACATTGCTTTTGATTTTATAGAGAGAAAACTTTCGAAACCTCCCAAAACAATTTGGAGTGTTGGTGGAATGTTATGAAGTGTTTACGAGAGGCGGTAAAAGAACAGTAGCAGCTGTTGAGTGGAAGGTTCTGATTTAATGGCGGTAGGTAGAAATTAACGTATTCCAACAGATTTCAGGTGGACGATTTGCAGCTCGGTTGATTTGAAGCGCCAAGCAAAATGTGTAGACATAAACTTACATGCTTTAAAATAGTTGAGGACAGTGTGTAAACATAAAAGTACCGGTTAAAAACAGTTGATCACAATGCCACCGAAGCAGAGAGAAGGAACGTAGAGATAGGAAATCTTAGGAAGGCAACATGGAGATAGGAAATGTCAGGTAATGCAGAGAGACAACCTCGTGGCACGCTGAGCACAAGAAATGTCAGGGTGAGAAAGGCAACGAGAAATAGAAAATGTTAGCCGCTAATTGGGACCAAATATTCAAAAGAAATATAACAAAATAATGCATACTTCATTTTCATAGCCAATAGAAATGCACATAAGTAAGAATATAGAAATGCACATCAGTAGGGTCTTTTTATGTCTGAAAATTCAAGTTATTAATTTTTTTTTTTTGGATAAAATGTAGGTCAATAATCCATTAATATAAATCAAATATGTGACTCATCACTATAGTCCATGCACTGCCCTTTGCCAGACTAATATATATTTTTTTAAATAAATAAAACAATGATATTATATTTTTTATTTGTTTAAAATTAAATATTTATTATAAATTAGCACTGTAATAATATTGAAATTGTAAATCAGAAAGTGTCATCTTGAAGATTCAAATTTCCAAAATTTAATAATATTGAAATTGTAAATTAGAAAGTGTGATTTAAAAAATTCAAATTTCCAAAATTCAAATCCAATTTTTTTAAAAAACCTTAAAGATACAAGTAAATTCTTCACTCATTTCTCATCAAAATCATTAACATACAAACAAACGAAATAAACACATTATAATTAAAATGTTATGAATAAATGAAGGATTTAAAAAGTACCCAAAAAAAATATATTGTTCATAAACTTTAAAATCGAAGAATGTTTTAGTAAACCAAATATATTTATTTTAAAACATTGTAAATATTCATCCGTTGTTAATGTATCATTATTATTGTAAATATTCATCCGTTGTTAATGTATCATTATTGCATAATTATTGATATCTCATTATTGCATAGTATTTGACGATATTCTATTATTTACTTAATAATAGAGAAATACAAATCTCTATTCTCAATCTTTAGTTCCGAAGACGAGTCAAGTGTCTTTCTCACAAGGAGACTTTGTATTCAACTTTTAATTTTATAAAATTAATTATATTAATATAAAATTATATATTTGATTTTTTATATTTTATATTTTTGATATTAATTTCATTTATATATTTAATTAATAATATAAAAATTCAATTTTTATATTTAATTTTTAATTTTATAAAACTAATTATATTAATATAAAATTATATATATATATATATTTTTTATATTTTATATTTTATTTTATAATATTTTTAAATTTTAACTCATTTAAATCCATTTTAATGTACACCTATATACACCATATAAGTATTACAAATTCCATTACACTAATATGATAGACACTACACCATATATGTATTACAAATTCCATTACACTAATATGGTAGACACATAGACACTTTCTCTTGGTTTACCTAGCTCATAGATCAACTTTTGTTGGTAATTATTTACACATTATGATTTGGTAATTTAAGAACATTATTATTATTATGATTATTTACACTATAAGATTATTATAGATTTGATAATTTTCAATAACATCCTTCACAAAAAAGGCTCCGTGGATATAATTATGGCAATTTTGGAATAGCTTGCACAATAAATATAATAGCCATAACATGAAGGGCTATCACAAAGGGTGTCTTTATAATTGAGATTTATAGTTATATCCATTAAAAAAATATGATCAAAGTTTAAGAAATAACATTATTAAAGTCAAATTTGTATATTTGTTTGAAATAAAAATAATATCATGAAAATAAAAGATAAAAAATGTTTTAAATTTTTTATTAAAATTTAAAATTTGTAAAAGATATTAGAAAATAAGATGATAGAGAATTTTATTTATTTTTTATACAATTTAATTTATATAATATTTTGATAAAAAATTATATATAATGATGATGATTAATGTCAATTGAGATCGGATTGGTTTATCATACCTTAAGAGGGTAAGGGATTACTTGCAATTCTTTACAATTTTGTTTATGTGCTCAAAAAGAATTAAGAGAAGCTTTCCAAGATCACCATAGTTTTGTTGACTTAAAAGGTTAGAAAGGTTGCTACTATGACAAATATTTTGAAATTGAGATATAGAGTAGGCTATACAATCTAAGAGAAAGTGATATTCATCTTCAACCTTCTTAGTGTCAGAAAGGTGACACACTCTTTCATCCCAAGCAATTTGAGTAATTGACCAATGCCCAATTTCAATATGGAGCTCATGAGAATTTGTTCTTATCTTCGCAATGCTTATTTTTTTCTTTACACTTGTCAAAAATATAGAGATAATTTTGATCTTCTAGTTTAGGGTTGATTACATCATTATAATACCTTAAATTTATTTTTTCCTCTAACTCTTTATCACACCACAATTTCTCCTTAAATTTTGATTTGATGATATTCTTAATAGTATCCTTATTCTGCAAAATGGTGCCTTTGATGATTCCCCAATAGTTTAGCGAAGACTAGGCATATTTATTCCATCCTCGCTTGAGTCGATGGTGGTTACGACTAGATTTTGAAGCAATTTTAGGAAGCCTCTTGTCTTCCATGCTGTTTAACTTGTTCTTATACATTAGGTATCTAGAAAATAGTCATGATCTCAATGGGAGACAGGATTGCCTCTAAGAGGAGGATGGTATAGGGCATATTGGATTTAATTTTGAGATTAAAGGTTATAAAATTATTTTGTATTTTCTCTATGTTTCTCCATGATTCACGAGAGATACTACATACCCATAATTCACATCCATAAAGAATAGCAGGCATAAAAAGAGTCTCGAAGATGATTTTCTTCTTATCCCATACCCAAATATCGACTGATTTACAATTGTTTTCAATCCCATAATAAGCTTTCAATGCCCTAATAATCCTTTTCTCAGTGTTATAATTCCAATTGAGCTTGTGGTGAATATTGATTCCAAGATATTTGTATGAAGTCAGTTCCTCCATGTTGTTATCATCATATATGAAGGTATCATAAGTGATCTTATTGGATTTAATGATCACAACATTAGGGTGAAATCATGAATCTTGATAACACTTTTGTGAGAATCAGGTGGGGAAAATTGGTAATAGGACTTATTCAACTGAACTATTTTTCTTTCTGGTAGAACTATTAAAAAATTTCGGCCGAACAATAAATCTAATGGTGTCATCGAAGCCCAATAAAATTTCAGTCAAAACTTTTTTTTGGCCGAATGATAAATATACCGGTTATCAAAATTCGAGCCACCAACTGTAATATCCACAAAAAGATTAGAATATTAATGTCTAAGTGTGATTGGGAATAAATTTCGATTTTTGGAAAATTCAAATTTGGAATTTGATTATTGTAATTAATTATTTATGACAGTTGGGAAAATATTTGACTTTCCCAACTAACTTCTTTGATTGTGAAACATGTGAAAGACAAACCCTTTTATAAATTAAATGTTGGAAGACAAATGGAACAATTAGGTTAAAAATAGTTGACCATGAATCCATGAGTGGGGAACAGATTTGAGTTTCCTCAAGGATGATTTTTACAAGTGGAAAATGAGGGATTTGACCACTAGCAGCCCCTAAAAATCAGGGATTTGTAAAGCTACAAATTTCCCAAGGAGGGAAGGAAAGACCTGAGCACAAGATGCATATAAATACAACATATGGAGGAGGTAGGGCGTTGCTTAGTATGTTGGTGAAAGGAAACTACTTGTTATTATGAACATTGTTAGTGTGAGGCAAGAGAATTTCCGATCTATGGAAGGTGACTGTAGCAAAGGAGGATCATTTCAGTTTGTCATTATGGACTCATGGTCAAGCTAGGGGGTGAACAGGGACACTAAACTTGGTTGTTCTATTCTACAGTTGGGTGGAACGTGGTTGTTCCATTTGTGTCCCAGCATCAGATTTTCAGATATGTATCTTTACTTACATTCTTGTTAATATAGTGTTGATTATTATTTGTCAAGTTTGAGATGGTTTATGTGATGATTATATATACATATATATGTGCTCACTTGACAGAAATAGCATAAATTATGTATGTTCTATTTACTTAGGAAATAGGGGTATACATATATAGATAACCATATATACACGTATATGGAATCATATATAAAGAAATGAAAGAACTATTGTATGTTCCTAATAATCATTAAATAGGATTATGCATATATATAAATGACTGTATGTACACAACTGTGTACTCGTACAACAAGAAAGGATAGAACTTTGGTATATTCTTAGTGATCATTAAACATGGTTATGAATGACTGTGTATACTTATGTATATGTTTTCATGCACAAAACAAAGATATAATTGCTACTATGTTCTTATTAACCATTGAATTATATATACATTGAATGGCTATTTCAGATATGTACAAGTACCACAAGGAAAATATGGAAAAAATAACAGTCCTCTTATATGCTTACATATTCTTTATATTATCAATAACCACAAAAAATAGAGAATTTAGTAGTCTACAAATGTATGGAAAAATAGTTCTTACATTAACTGAACCTTGTTCAAAATGGTTTCAAACTCTGTATATTCAACTGAAAATAATTACAAAACAATATGTGTGTCCATGTGATTGTGGTTCAAATTATTACAGTGGAGTATCAGAGGTCAAGGACTCCATTACCACTTGTAGACAATATCTAAGAAGAATTGATTAAACTCCAAGATCATAACTCGAATACCTTTTCGAGCAAGAATGCTTTATTTGATCTGTTTTTCTCATTGTTTTAACCTACAAAGGAGAGACAACAATAGGTTTAGTAAACTATGCTAAGTAGTTAACGGAAAGAAAATAATAAAACAAGATGAGACAATACTTAGCTTGAGTTCGACATAGAATCAGTTCGCCACTAGAGCTTGTGCAACAATCTATCCATGATCCAAAGGGGGAGGACTGTGTTGGAAGATTGATTGTTGTCATTGATGTCAATCCTAGTCATGGGTTTTGGACCGCAAGATTTATAAAGGTATTTGGACATGAAGGAAAATGCACATGCATATACAACACCCATGAATGGATAGTATACATCATGTTGTTTCCAGTGG
>JZKD02S0508746.1:161883-174299 GCA_000966675.3 Picea glauca
TCCTCTGATGCTTCAGATACTACAATAGGAGTTGTCTTGGGACAAGAATAAAATCATCTCCCTTATTCTATTTACTTCATTAGCAAGAATATGACTCCTGTTGAACTTAACTATATAGTTACCAAAGGAATTCTTAGCAGTTATCTATGCTATTAATAAATTTTGACATTACATCACTAGCTACTCTACTTTTGTCCATACTGATCACTCAGCTATCAAATATTTAATGAACAAACCTATCACAAATGCTCGAGTCACCAGATGGTTACTATTATTACAAGAATTTGATATTACAATTGTAGATAGACTAGGAAAATAAATTGTAGTTGTTGATTTCCTTTATCGATTAACACCCAATGATAATACCCCAGTAGATGATTCCTTTCCTGATGAATATCTATTTGCAGTATCTTCTCACTCACCATGGTATGCAGACATCACTAACTACTTGGTTGCAGGGAAGTTACCACCACACCTATCCCACCGAGAGAGAAGAAGAATCATTCAACAAAGTGCTCAGTATAGCTGGATAAGTGAGTGTCTTTTCCACACAGGACTTGATCAATAAATCCAAAGGTGCATTAGAGAAGATAAGGCTTATGATTTACTAAAAGCTTGTCATGATGGCCCTTGTGGAGGGTATTTTGTTGATAAGAGAACAACACATAAAATTCTCAGGATGGGGTATTATTGGCCCTCACTTTTTAAAGATGCAAAGAAATATGTTCGGGCCTGTGATAGTTATCAAAGAATGGTTCAACCTAATCATAGAGATGAAATGCCATTAAATCCCTAGGTAGTACTTGAACCATTTGAAATATGGGCCTTAGACTTTTTAGGACCCATTAACCCTCCATCCAATCAAAAAGTTTATATAGTGGTCTGCATAGATTATATGACCAAATGGGTGGAAGCTAAATCACTCCATAGAGCTATTGAAGAAGCAGTTCTAGATTTTCTGGTTGAAGACATCTTTATCAGATTTGGAGTGCCTAGATAATTAGTTACAGATGGAGGACCTCCTTTCACTTCTCACGGTTTTAAAACCACCCTTCAAAAATATCATATTCATCATAGAATGACTACACCATACCACCCCCAAGCCAATGGATAGGTGGAAAGCACAAATAAAGTAATAGAAGCCATTCTCACAAAAACAGTGAAGGAAAACAGAAAGGATTGGTCTCATAGGCTCTCTAAAGCATTATGGGCTTACAGAACTACCTAGAGAAATACTACAGGATTCTCTCCCTATGAATTATTTTATGGAAAAAGTGTTGTCTTTCCTGTGGAATTTGAAATCAAAACCTTAAGGACTACTTTAGCTGTCAACCTTGATTTGACTGATGCATAGATAGCCAGGTTGTAGCAGCTTAATGAATTGGATGAAAAAAGACTAGATGCCATTCATCAGACAACTATGATTCAACAACAAAGATCAAAATGGCATGAAAAAACCATCAAGCATAAGAAATTCCAAAAAGGTAATTGGGCTTTACTGTATGATACTCGGTTTAAAAAATTTCAAGGGAAACTACGTACAAGATGGCTTGGACCTTACGAAGTGGACACTGTTTTCTCCAATGGAACAGTAAGGCTCCTCACAATTGATGACTCTAAAACACTGTTGTTAGTGAATGGTCATCGACTCCATCTGTACTAGTGCCCCATTTCCAAAGAAGATTTTAAGGCCACATGTGTGGCAGACTCACATTATCTCTTTTTAGAGGGGCCTCCTACCCCTCATTGCAATGAATTATTCTGAATTTAATTCCTTTAGTATTAGATTATATTTCTTTTACTAATAATCCATGTCAATGAATGACATGTTACAATTGATTCTTTTGCAGATTCTCGATCAAAGAAAAGGCCTACCAAGAAAGGACGATCTTACTTCAAGAAGATCCAAGCTTCATTTTGTGAAGCACTGCTCCCTCTTTCTTTATCACTTTCCAACAACATTTTCCTCATTTTTCCCATCTTCCCCATTGCTGAAACACCACTGTTCAACAATATTTCTCCCTTTTCCCCATTGCTAAAACACCACTGTTCAACAATATTTCGCCCTTTTCCCCATTGCTGAAACATCATTTTCCAGCAACATTTTTCCCTCATTTTTCCCACCTTCCCCATTGCTGAAACACCACTTTTCAGCAATATTTCGCCCTTTTTCCCATTGCTAAAACACCACTGTTAAGAAATATTTAATTTTTTTCTCCATTGCTGAAACACCACTGTTCAACAATATTTCGCCCTTTTTCTCCATTGCCAAAACACCACTGTTCATCAATATTTCGCCCTTTTTTTCCCATTGCTGAAACACCACTGCTCAACAACATTTTTCCACTGCTGAAACACCATTTCTTCAGTAGCATTTTCCATTGTTAAAACATCACTCTTCAGCAACCATTTTTCTATTCTTTTCCTGTTGCTGAAACACCACTTTTTCAGCATTCCCTGTCAATAAAAACATCTTCTTCAACTCTTTCTCTCTCACACTACATTTTTTCCTTCCACGACCCTCTCTCATAATTAAACAAACCCTTCATACAATTTCTCTAATAAATCCAAAGTCTCTCCTATGGTTACTGCAGAACTATTGTGGACAGGCACTATATTTTTTTTGAAGTATGAATCAAAGGTAAAGATGAGGTATGTAAACTTTATATGTAAATACAATTGAACTATGGCTAATGAGAATATCCTGACTCATTATTATAATTCACTTAAAATCATTATTTTAGTCGTACTTGGGGGGGGGGATATCGAAATCTTATGCCATCATTTCACACGAACCAACTACCATCATTCATTTTTACCCATCATTTCATTTGTTTTCACCAATATTTGCATGCCGTCACCCACAAAACTTACTCTGTTCAGAAGCGGTTACTTGACTCTCTGACTATGCATTTTACTGAACTGTTAGATATGGGAGGCCCTGTTATACAATACGAACCCGCCACGATAGCCTTTTTAGAATTATATCCATAAGTCTATCAATTTTTTTTGCAGGCAGGCTAGCTGGGTTATTTTCAAAGGCTCCAGGGATTTGATTAACAACAGGTTCTTCAATTTGCTCGAAATCTTCAAGAAGATTATTCCATTGTTCAAGGGGTTAGGATTCCAGTCACAGAGGATGATATAGCACAAGTTTTGGGTCTCCCTATCACTGGCATTCACTGGTTCAACTGCAAACACATTATCCTTAATTCCCAGCAAGATTTTCTCTTGCCAGGAGAACAAATTGATCCTAAAGGTCGGGGTGTTCAACTTAGCTCTTTGTTGCCTCCTTGGCCGAAAGTTACAGAGTTTGTCAAGCACTACCTCACCTGTGAAGGCCGATACCAGGTAGTCTACTAGCACGATTTTATCTTGTTGTCTCATTTATGACATGCTAGATTGGTGAATTTTCCCTACGATCTGCTCGGATGTCTTAGAAATATGTCGCATTATTGTAAAAAGGCTAAAACTCCTGCCCTTTCCCTCACCCATCACCGTCTTGCTCAACTACTCATCCAAAAGGGTTTTTCCCAACAAAACCCTCCTCTAAACAACCCACCCATAGACCCTCAAGAAGATGTTGAACATCCTAAAAATCTTCAAGAACAACAACCAAAAAACCTTCAAGACCCTCCGGAAATACCTAACAATCCGCGTACAGACCCAATTGATCCAATTAAACCTTCTACCATACTAAGCCCACCCCACAACTTACCAGAATCATCTACTCCTATTGTTCATATCCTTAGCGATGATTTTGAACCAGATAACTCTCCCTGCCCCCTCACTGAGGAAAAACCCACACGCAAAAGAAAGAAGCAAATTCCTCCTTTTCCCTCCTTTTTACAAAGAAAATGAACGAGGAACTCAACAAGAGCAGCCACTATTGCCACTTCCCTAAACCCCCAACCCATCTTGCTAAAATTCTGTACACCTCTACCCTCCCAAATTTTGAAATTTTTACCTATTCCACCCATGGGCACTGAAACACAAGAACCAGAGGCCTAATGTACTGTGACATCATTCTTTTTAAATCAAGTAGCTGAAACACAAGAACCATCTACTCATCCAGTAGCTGAAACACAAGAATCAACTACTCATCCAATAGCTGAAACACAAGAACCAACTACTCATTCAGTAGCTGAAACACAAGAACTAGCTATAGTTGTTACACAAGAACCAACTACAGCTGAAACACAAGAACCAACTATTGATATTGTTACCAAAATACAGGAATCAGATGCCCAGGGTGCTGCAACACTACTTTGTCTACATAAAGAAGCTGAAACACAAAAATTAGTTGTTGATCTTGTAGCTTCTCCACAAGAACTAGCTATTGTGGCTGTGACTGTTACACAAGAACCAGTCACCTCTCTTAATACACCCATGAAATATCAACAACCAGAACCAACAATGGCCTCTGTCTTACAAGAAAATGAGTTCCTAAGGTCTGAACTGGAAGCCTACAAGAAAGAGCTAGTAATGGTAAAGGAAGCCTACGACAAGGAACTTAAATTGTATACCCTAGCTTGCATAGAGACCATGACAGAGGAAAACACAAAAGAGAATCAGTGTAGAGAGGATATGTGCAGTCAATGTGGGGACATTTATTATCAAGCAAGCTACAAAGTAACTCAAATTCCAATACCTGGAGCTTCCCCTACACCTACGACTTTTGTAGTGAAAGAAGAAAACCCCGTTGTTACACAAGAACCAGTAGGACCTTCCAAAATTCAAAATTAACTCTGACCTACAACAACTACTACATCTGAAGCCCCTGTTTTTATTAATAAAGCTGTACAAACACTACCTATTGATGAATCTTCCCCTCCTAGCAAGATCAACACCCATACTCTTGTGCAATGAGCCACTTAGACCCTACCTCAGCCTATCACTTGCGATGTTGAAACACAAACTCAACCATGGGATGAGTAGGCAATAATGGACAAATGGAAAAAAGAGTCCATTGTTACACAAGACAAAAGCCTGCAGGAGCACATACTACTTTGGCTAAACCACATCTATTCCAACTAGGAAGCTTTGGAGTAAACACGCCAAGAATCCTGTGCCCATAAGTAGCAGAATGAAGAGCTAAAAGGAAAATTGCTCCTGATGTTTGACTTGGCACAAAAATTGTTGGCTGCTAGGAAACCATCCTCCAATTACTCTCTTTTCCTCATAGAACGACTTACATTTTTTCAGATTAAATCAATCAAAGAAGGCAGACACCACGCAGTGTTAAATCCAACAGATTTTGTTATAACTTTTGCAGAAGCCTCTACTATTGATCAACACCTCCTATGTGAGGTATATCTTCATAATGAGGCCATCCCTGAGAACCAATAGCTTAACCTTAACCCTCTTTTCGGTGATATCCAGATTTGGACACTCACCTCCTTCCTTAACAATCAGATTACATGGCAGAATGACTTCCTAGCTGCCAAGCATAACGAGGATAATCACCTCCTCTGGATACGGCCAGAACCACAAAACGTTGCCACCTTTGTTGCAGAGTATTATCAATTTTTGAAGAAACCAGGGATGATTCAATATATTTTGCAACTACAGAAAACAATACTTCAGGATTGTCAACAATTTATTAAATCCATAGAGATCACTTCCCTACAACAAAATAACATGTTTTGGCAACAATCTTCTGAGAAAAGGCAGGAGAAAAATCCCTTTATTCATACCAATCTTGAGATAACAATCTCCCGGGTACCTAGCTACATCAAATGTGTTCAGCAATGTGCTAAAAGCTGGATAGGTTATCAGTTCCATTTTCCTATTCTGTGGATGCTAGCAGAGAAATATCAAGTTCATCGTAAGTTTCCCAAGAAGGTTGAAACAATAGCTTGGCAAAGGCTACAACATGTTCAAGGATTCAGAGCTCCAACAGACAACACTTTCTAAAACTGTTGCTTAAGTAATTTGCACGCCCAGAGTCGGTTTCCAGAATCTAATTCAGATTGAAGTTGCCTGAGGACATGCAACCTTTTTAGTTGGGGGGGATGTTAGGACCCTATAATGTACCTTTTTGTTCATACTTTTTGCTATCATTACATCCTTTTCCCACTCACATTTAAGCCTACATTATCACCTTAACCTATCTTTCCAAAGGTATATAATGTTTCTTCTCTTTGTTATATGTTTAATTTGTTTTACATGTAATTTTACATTACTCTCATAATTAGCCATCGATCAGAAACATATAGTTGCTGAAACAGTTCGAACTGCAGATTATTGTTGCTTCTTGAAGACCCGTTGCTTAAATAGTCAACAACACACAAATCCTGTTGTTGAAACAGTCTGTGATCTACGATGCTGGAACAACAATTCACACAACAATAACAAGAAGGAGCTATTACAATGGCTGTAATATCCGCACCTTAAGCCAACACCAACCATCACTGCTGCTTGAGACCATGTTGCTAAAATAGTCAAACAAAATGAAAATCCCATTGTTGAAACAATCTATGATTTATGATGTTGAAACAATATACAACAACAGTAACAAGAAGATAAATAAAGAAGTTGTTACACCGGCCACAATAGCTACACCTCAACCCAACACCATTCCAGCTATTGTAACAACCTTTTGCTACGGGAGATCAGAATATCCTATTCCAACATAGAATATTAGATCTGACTAAGAATAGGATTCGTATGTGCACATGTAATTTGATGATCAATTGTATTCAGAGGATTCTCCTCTTTAAATAAGGGGAAATCATCATTAGAAGGGTTTTTTTTTTTTGGCTAGAAAAGAATTATAGAGAAGGATGTGTTCACTTTGGATATTGTAACATGATACAATTGACAGATGAATAAAAGATTATTCTGAGCATTTCTTCTTAGTTCCTTTCATTTATGGGGAATCTTGTGAGAAGGGAGGGCCCACCTTCTTCACAAGATTCACCCATTAGTTATGTAGTGTGTTAGTATTATTTTTGTTCACGCCTTGTTTAAACTCTGTTTTGCTGAAACTCTACTTTACTGAAATCTGTTTTGTTGAAACTCTGCTTTACTGATTGTTACATTGTTTTCATACAATTCATGCTTGGGTAACTGTTAATCATTCTGATTGGTAAATCTGCTTGATGAATTTATGAAAGTGTGATAATCAGAGACAGGTGCTAAAGATTCCTGCTTGGGGAATAGGGTCATGTTCTTTGTTATAAGATAGTTAGCCTTCAATACATGTCAATCATTTTGATTAGTAATGAGTTCATGAAAGTGTGATAGTCGGAAATAGGTGCTGAAGATTCCTGCTTGGGGAATATGGTCATGTTCTTTGTTACAAAATAGTTAGTCTTCCTTGCAGTATCCCAAAAGATTTCTCTTTCTAGGTTGTTGTTTCTGAATGTAATCCAGGATTCTTCTAATAATTATTTCCTTAAACCTCGAACTCTACAATAGATATATTTCTTTTCTGTAATTCAAAGTAGAACTTCAGTCTGTTCAAGGCAAGGTGTGATTAATGTACTTTTACTACAACTCTAGATTGCTTTTGAGATTGATCATATACAGTGTGTGATTGCCTTTGAAATAATCAAACTTCTGTGTGTTGACAATTTATGTAACACTTAATTGTTTAGTTAATAAGCAATTACAGTGACCAACACATATGTTTAAGGTAAGTATGTTTTTCTATGTAAATATTCCCTGCCATGAACTATTGGTTAATCTTTGTGCCCTAAACTATTAGAAATGTGAATGAAATTTTTCTAAGAAATTTAATTTTTTTCCAACCATTGTTTCATGCACCTTGTTCAACTATAGTCTCTTGTCCTTGAGGTCATTTTTTAGACTGAAAAAAAATTATAAATAATTTTTTTTGTCTCATTTTCATTCCTTGTGTCCTGGGTACCTCTTGAAAAAAAAAATTGTGTTGCCAAGAACATTATGATGCAAATTCGTAATGTCACCTGTAGGAGCTATCTGAAAACAAAATAGAAGAAAATTTGTTGTTTCTCCATTTATATCTCGTACATGTAATTCCTCTACTTTATTGTGATAACATGTACATTTCTCAAAACACTTATGTGTACATTCATAAGTTGGAACTTCCCTTCTCTCATAGGTTACAAAAATCATAGTAACACACTTTTATAGGGAATAAATTGGTATGGTCATCATGGAGTTCCATTTATCTCATCTCCCTTGTCATCCTTCATATCCTTAGATCCTCCTCTACACCACTTTCTTTCTCAATCACTAATCCAAATATTTTACAACTATTTGAATCTAAATCTATTTAAGGGGATT
The DNA here is from genome assembly GCA_000966675.3 of Picea glauca. Classification (NCBI taxonomy): domain Eukaryota; kingdom Viridiplantae; phylum Streptophyta; class Pinopsida; order Pinales; family Pinaceae; genus Picea; species Picea glauca. The sequence goes on from JZKD02S0508746.1 coordinate 170,155, forward strand.
TCAATTCATAAACTAAATCATTTTCTATGGCATTATCTATTGAACAATGGTGTTTATATGGTTATTATGCTTAGAAATTAATGTTATTCTAACTGTTACATTTTGAGAATCATCAAATGTTCTACATGGTTAACATGTATCTTGCACAAAATTAAATTTCTTTGAAAATTGCACGTCCTTAACTTTTATTTTTATGAGTTGTAAAACCATTTATTTGTCATTCTTATTTTATAGCTATGGAAATTTTAAGGTATGTAGATATGAACATTTGTCATCATTTTATAGCTGTGAGAATATTTGACTTACATTTGTTTCCATATTAAGGAAGGGAGTTGAAAATGATGAAATCTATAAGAAAATCACAAAAAATAGCCATGTAAAAGACTAGAGGAGTATCTAGTGTGAAAGTAGAACCCAGTTAGATTTTTAGTTGAACAAAAATGAATGTGGTTCATATTTACTTATTGAGATACTTTGAAGGAAAAGTGTTGGTAGATATTGTACTATGATACTTTCCATTCAAAACTAATGCATCTATGTTTTCATAGAGAGTAGCGAGGTAGTGAGGTACATCTACAAGTGAGATATATGTACAAATTTAGTAATGCTAGCAAACTAAATTGAATAAAAAATTAGATCTATAAAAACTAAGAGTAATTTGTTTTTACAACCCAGGTAGATATGTCATGTCTATAACAGTAATAGTCTATATCCAATTAGATGTGTCAAGTCTATAACATTGATGTTATATATCCGAAATAGATGTGCATCTACATTCGAGAGATTTTTAGCTTGGTTTATTTTCGAACCTTCTCCAGATTCTTAATAAGTCCGGGTTAATATTGATCTAGGCCACTTAAAGATAAGCCTTAGATTGCAATTTTTTTTGGTTAATATCAATTGGAACACAATAGATCTTTTTAGCCATGTAAATAATGTTTTTTTCCTTTCATGGTGTGATGTTAACATTAGTTTTCCTAGCATAGGATGTGTTAGTGCTAACTTCTATTTTTGTGAAGGAAAGACTGAGCAAGTTGCAAGAGTGGCCGACTCCATCAAAATAATATCCATTCTACATGGATAAATAAAGGCAAGAGTGACCAAGCTACAAATATCTCGATTTCATAATGAAATCATAGAATTATCTTCGAGGTGTGATGCTCAATTTGGAAGTTTCCTTTCATATTGAACAATTTGCTTTTAAGTATGAATGAAGTTAATTTTGAGCATTCTACATTGAAAACAATTCTACTAATCTTCTAATTAGAAATTCCTATGCAAGATTATACCATATGTACTAATGTCCCATTCGATTATGAAATTATGTCCAACACTCATTTAATATTTATTTTTTTGTAGATAACAAGGTAACACAATTGGTAGAATAAAGGACTTCATTGCATTTTTATATTTGATGTTTGAATATTGGATTTACACTTTTGTATACCATCCAAATTAATGATAGGTCCCCAAAAGAAATTCAACTTGATTTGATAATGCCTAAATTTTTAAAAATTATCTAGATCATACCTAAACATCCTCTTTCTATGGAAGTTTAATTCTTGTCACTCACATGGATATTTTTCTAATGGCATACTAGATATGATAGTCCATCCATGTTTCTCCCGGTTGTGAGAGGATGAACTTCATGGTTGTTACTGATGCATCCATAGTTTTTCTTGTTCCACCCTTGATGACAAATATTAGTACATGTGTAATCATGTTCCTAATTGAGTGTGTCAATCCCTTTGTCCTCCAAATTTTCGATATGTTCCTCATGTAACATGAATTATTTTTCATACATGATGGATATACACCAACTTACAAAATATAACATCTCCCACTAATGGAAATAAAGGGCGTGATCATGTCATTATCCTACCATAACTATGACTAACTACTTCTTGGTTACATGAGTAAATTCTAACAAATTTCCAACACAAAATAATGCAAAAACAACACATTTTTTAATTTCGTGTATAGAACGAGCTTCCTCCTCTAAACATGAAATCCTTACCCATATAGGGGAAACCAAGATTTCCATATCTGCACCAAAATCAAGGGTCCAGTGGGAAAGAAACATTTCCTTGGAATCCATTAAGTATGGACCTAATCTAAAAAATCTAATCTCTCTCCCCTTTTTTGTCAAATAAGAAAAGAAACAAATACCTTTTACACAATAAATAACTTGACATGGAATATCCCAATGTTATGTGGCCCATACTTGAAATTATCTAGTTGTTAAAAAAATTAATTTTATATTTACTTTGAGTCATTATCCAATCAATAATAAACCTTAGAGGGATAATATATTTTCTCACTATTCTATCCTTATGTAGACTTTCCTATGACATGACATTCCACAAACATTTAACTAGCAAGGGTTTTCAAAAAGAATGAATATTTTTCAACCCCTACCCTCCTTTATATTTTGGTTGAGCTATAAAATTTCATTTGACAAGTGGTTCATCTCTTCATTATGTGTTTTCCAATCCAAAATAATATAAAAACTTTTCTCCCAGTGTTATCTAGAACTCCCTTTTGGAATATAGGCTAGTGTATGTCATTACAACCAAGAGTTGAGTTGAGTTGGTTAGTTGGTTAATTTTCCCTTTATGTTTTCATAGGTTAGTTTCATTGTCAAGTAATGCTTATGTGCTTTAGGGACATGTTTCTTCGTGTGTATGATTGACGATGATCCTCAAATGGAAGCACACACTTTTTTTATAGAAGTCTTCAATTTGTTTTAGGTTCCATACCTTTCTTAATATACTAAGAAAACTGGGATTGACACTCTTGATTTTCAATATGAATATCCACTAGATTAAGAATGGCATTGGTTTGATGTAAATTAAAAGATTATCAATTGAAATTGACACAATTTTCTTCTGGAATATTTACACTGAAAGTCCAGAAAGCATTCCACCACCAAGCATCCCCTTTTTGGAAAGTTTTTCAATTCACAAAAAAGGATGAGAAAAAAAAAATAGTTGATCAAATAAGTTAATAATTTACTCATCATTCTCTTCATCAACATCGACATTCAAAAAATTCAATCGAGTGATTAATAAATTTCCTTTATCTTTTCATGGGTTAGTTTCATTGTCAAGTAATACTTCTACACTTTAGGGACATGTTACTTAGTGTGTATGATTGATGGGGCTTCTTGAATGGAAGCATGCACTTTGTTATAGAAATCTTTAATTTGTTTCAGGCTCCATACCTTTCTTAATATATAAATAAAACTAGGATTGAAACTTTGGAATTTCAATATGCATAGCCACTAGAGGAAGAATGGCATTGGTTTGATGTAAATTAAAATATTGTCAATTTGATTGACATAATTTTCTTGTGGCATATACATTTAAATTACACAAAGCCTTCCAGCACCAAGAATCCCCTTTTTGAAAATATTTTCAATTCACCAAAAAGGAAACGAGAAAAATGAATATTTTATCTAATAACTTAACAATTTACTCATCTTTCTCTTCATTGGCTTCAACATTCAAAATGTTCAATTGAGCAATTCATTTTTACTTTATCGTTTCATAGGTTAGTTTCATTATCAGGTAATGCTTCTTAAATTTAAGAGCATGTTTCTTAGTGTGTATGATTGACAGGGCTGCTCGAATGGAAATATGCACTTTATTATAGGAATCTTCATTTTGTTTAAGGTTCACTACCTTTCTTAATATACTAAGAAAACTAGGATTGACACTATGAAATTTCAATATGAATAGCCATGAGACAAAGAATGGAATTAGTTTGATGTAAATTAAATATTTTTAATTGATTGACATAATTTTCTTGTGGCATATACACTAAAAGTCCACAAATCCTTCCACCACCAAGCATCCCCTCTTTGGAAAATTTTCCAATTCACTAGAAAGGATGAAAAAAAAGTTAGTTTATATAATAACATAATATTTTTGTCATCATTATCTTCATCGACACTTACATTCAAAAAGTTCAACCGAGAAATTATTTTTTCCTTTATCTTTTCATAGGTTAGTTTCATTGTCAACTAATGCTTTTTCACTTTAGGGACATGTTTGCTATAGCGGGAAAACCCCCCTATGGACTACACTAGGGTTCAACATGTAGGTAGATATAACCATCTAAAACTATCCTACTTTTTATAACTA
>JZKD02S0508746.1:174349-199542 GCA_000966675.3 Picea glauca
ACATAATTTTCTTGTGGCATATACATTTAAATTACACAAAGCCTTCCAGCACCAAGAATCCCCTTTTTGAAAATCTTTTCAATTCACCAAAAAGGAAACGAGAAAAATGAATAGTTTATCTAATAACTTAACAATTTACTCATCTTTCTCTTCATTGGCTTCGACATTCAAAATGTTCAATCAAGCAACTCATTTTTCCTTTATCTTTTCATAGGTTATTTTCATTATCAAGTAATGCTTCTTAACTTTAAGAACATGTTTCTTAGTGTGTATTATTGACGGGGATGCTCGAATGGAAATATGCACTTTATTATGGGAATCTTCAATTTGTTTAAGATTCACTACCTTTCTTAATATACTAAGAAAACTAGGATTGACACTTTGAAATTTCAATATGAATAGCCATGAGACAAAGAATGGAATTGGTTTTATGTAAATTAAATATTTTTAATTGATTGACATAATTTTCTTGTGGCATATACACTAAAAGTCCACAAATCCTTCCACCACCAAGCATCCCCTCTTTGGAAAGTTTTCCAATTCACTAGAAAGGATGAAAAAAAAGTTAGTTTATATAATAACATAATATTTTTGTCATCATTATCTTCATCGACACTGACACTCAAAAAGTTCAACCGAGAAATTATTGTTTCCTTTATCTTTTCATAGGTTAGTTTCATTGTCAACTAATGCTTTTTCACTTTAATGACATGTTTTTTATTGCGGGAAAACCCCCCTATGGACTACACTAGGGTTCAACATGTAGGTAGATATAACCGTCTAAAAGTATACTACTTTTTATAACTACCCCGCATATACCCCACATTCATGAATGTAATAAAAAGTGAAAAGATCTTGTAACTCTACCTTTAAGTCCGCATCTGGTGTTGATCCTTCTGCACTCGATTGCTCCGCTGATTACAATCCTCCTCCCAAGGTTGTCTTGAATCGGAAAACATATAAACAATGAACTACACACATGCATCTCATATATGAATCATGGGTAAGATGTTAGTATAAAACATAAATCAAACATAGATATTTGACACATCATATTTTGGGATAGAAAAAGTATTCCTTTTATTGATATCACAATGTTTACTTATAATGAGATCAATGAATGCTCCGTGAACTTGGTACGGGCTCCTCTTCACCAATGTAATGATCCTCCTCGTTACGACGACAACCTCTTATAACAAGTGCATTTTTTTTTTTTTTTTTGGTGTGTGCGTGTGTACAAGGGTAACAAGACATTATACTCTACGTCGCCACATGACGAGGAATCATGACGCATACTACTACGATATCAACATAAATATCTAAGACGCACATCAACATCTGCCAGCAATGAACAACAATCAACCAACAAAATAATAAGACTCACTACCCATCCATCCTACCCTATAATGGTTAGGACCTCCAAGACACATAAGCAACGCTGAAGCCTAGGTTCCCATCGATTTTAACCGTTTAAGGTCTCAGGGTTGGTGACTATTCTGAAGAACATGGAGGTGTCTACATCCCGCCCAACTCAATCCAAACCAAACTAAATAAACTAAATCAACAAACATCAAGGACGATCGTTGCATGATTAAGTTCTATGAATCAACACACATTGTAAGAATTCCATGGTGCAAGAGAGTTTGATTAGGAAATCCATCAAGAAACTACATAAGTGTGAGCATAAGGAAAACAAATTTATTTAAATCAAGAAGCAACGGTAGTCATCTGCTTTACTTCAAGGCACGGAATTAGTCATTCATCAATTCAACTATAGCTAACATTTCTAGATAAAGTGACTACACACATGCCCATCATACCTATCACAGTGCCCAAAAATAATCTTCTATGATAATTCAATCCACAACGCAAGGAGCAAGAGGATAATACATGAAGAATTGCAAGGAACACCAGAGCATAACTACAATTTTGAATTGATGTAAAACTCTTCTAGTCACAAATAGTAACTTGTTAAGATCAGGATCATTCAAGTCAAGAGTCACTTATCGAGTGATTCAACTCATGTAACAAGTACAAATCCTAAGTAGCTCAACTAAATGAAAAAATAATGGAAGTAATCATGAAAGATAATCATAAGGTAATCATAAAAGATAGTCATAAAAGATCAACTAAATGAACAAATAAAGGTAATCATAAAAGATCAACTAAATGAACAAATAAAAGAAGTAAGGGCTACATCCATTAAAAGAATTAAAAGACCAACACCTATTAACCATATGTAAGACTTCAATCTAAATTTACATTCCATCTACAAGGTGCCATAAGAAGATCCCAATCTTTTTAGTTAGTACGTAAGACATGAATGCCACCCTACGCCCCCAATCAAGGTATAAGGGTTTCAATCATAAAGAGAAAATAAGGAAGAACCCCAAGCTACCCTACCACCATTAAGAGAACTATAAGAATAAATCCGAGTTTAGTAATTAATTAAGATAAATTATATGTTGATCTACATATCTGTATAAGGATTTTAAAGAAGATTGAATCTTATTTAAACAATGCAAATTAAGAACTCAATGTTGACTTATAATTCTTTTTGACAAAAACAACCTTCGGATTTGGAGTCTACCATGCATTTCTCATTTCCATCGATTGAAAAAGTAAAACATTAACAGATCTCTATTTAAATTGAAGGTTGTTATTAATGCCAGTGCGCAATCAATCTCATTCTGACATCAATCCCAATTTAATGCAAACGCACTCTTACTGACCATTAACCTTAAAAAGCAATAACTAAAAGGTGAAATGCTATTGTTGTCAATTAATAAGGTTTGGCTGTAAAAACGATTTAATACCGTTCATCATTTCAACTGTTAGCATTGTTTACGGTGGTTGTTTTCGGTCCACAAAGGAACATAACTTAAATCGATCTGCAACAGAAGATTTATGCGGTTTCTTCATGGGGAAAAACACAAGTTTACAGGATAAAGGCAATTGTGCCCAAATGATGGCAACTAATGCAACTGAACCACAATCCATCGATGCTCAAGCAACGCCATCAACCCAAAACATTACACCTCCAAGGAGTAACACAGTCAGAAATAGAGGTAAAAACGCAAAATGAAATGCGCACCCAACGCAAGGAAAGGGGCGGAATGATAAAATGGGGCTGCATGAATGGATGAAGGGCGGAGGCACTTGCCATTGACAGGAGCATGCAGAAATGAATTTGCCGGAATAAATTTTTTAGTAACAATTTACAAAAACGAATTGCCCAAAACAATTTCATAGTAACCATTTACAAAAACGAATTTGCCAGAATGAGTTTTTCAGTAACAAATATATAAAGACAAATTCCTAGAAACAATTTCACATTAACCATTTACCAAAAAAAAAATTGCCAGAACGAGTTTTTCAGTAACAAATATACAAAGACAAATTGCCAGAAACAATTTAACATTAACCATTTACAAAAACGAATTTGCCAGAACGAGTTTTTTAGTAAAAAATTTATAAAGACAAATTGCCAGAAAAAATTTCACATTAACCATTTACCAAAAACGAAATTGCCAGAATGAGTTTTTCAGTAACAAATATACAAGACAAATTGCCAGAAACAATTTAACATTAACCATTTATAAAAACGAATTTGCGAGAACGAGTTTTTCAGTAACAAATATATAAAGACAAATTGCCAGAAACAATTTCACATTAACCATTTACCAAAATCGAAATTGCCAGAACGAGTTTTTCAGTAACAAATATACAAAGACAAATTGCCAGAAACAATTTAACATTAACCATTTATAATAACAAATTTGTGAGAACGAGTTTTTTAGTAACAAATATATAAAGACAAATTGCCAGAAACAATTTCACTTTAACCATTTACCAAAAACGAAATTGCCAGAATGAGTTTTCTAGTAACAAATATACAAAGACAATTTGCCAGAAACAATTTAACATTAACCATTTATAAAACGAATTTGCGAGAAATGAGTTTATCAACAACAATTTACAAAGGCAAATTGCCGGAAACAAATCTCACCGTAACCATTTATAAAACGAATTTTCCAGAAACGAGCTTTTCATCATGACATTACACAATGAATTTCACCATTTAGGGGATGGAGACGCAAGGCTAGAGATTACTTAGAATTTACACAATAAAATTTTACAGCATTGATAATTACACAAATTTTCGCCATTACACCCATCAAGGAACGAATTCAATTTTTTCTTTATCTATTTAAATAACAGAGGTAAATAACTTTATTAACAGAGGTAAGTAACAACGGTAAATTTTTTTATTATGAAGAGGTTCTTAAATAGCTTGTTAGTTGTAATTCATATGCAAGAAACCTATAGAAAATAAAATTGTACAGGATTGAAACAATAATATTATCTCACATGAGAAATTTTAAATAAAAACAATAGTTACAACAGTTACACTTGTAATCGACGAGTAAATACATAAGAAAACTAATCAATCCATTTACACTGATACATCGATCCGAACATAAGTAGTAATGCATTCCAATCTACTAAAATACAATCATATCGTTGTTTTATCACTTGTTCCGAGTGTCGTTCATGTGCTCCATGCCGCTCCTGCTTTCCGATCGTCGAGACCTCACTGGTACCTCCAAGACAACGCTAGGGGTACTATGCTTCCCTCTTAGCCCCCGAGCCACAAAGGGGTCACACACTATCCATATGGTACGTCTAGCTCCCAGCTCGCCTTGCAAGGCCGAGCTACTACTCCTATCCGAGATGGGAAATCCCAACTCCCCACAAGTAAATCAGTCAAGTCACTAATCCGACAGCGTAATGTTACGATAACAATCAATCACCCTTCTTCCTTCTCCTCTCTCTCTTTTATAGAATTTTAGAACTTCCCATCTTTTTTTAATCTCACTAAATTTTAAGTTTTAATAAAAAATTTCCATAAATTCTCCTTCGCACAAGTGTCATCCATCCGCCACTTTCCTCCAATAATTATTTTCTTTAAATCAATAATGGTCTCATTTCCCTCACCCACCTAGATTTGCTCCTAAATTTACTCCGAGGTGTTCCTAGATTCCCTTACAGGTTTTAAATACTTTCTTTAAAATGAAAATGCTAAGTCAGTTCAAAATTAAAAGGTTCTTGAATGCAGATTCTTTACTAAGTTGACCTCTTGCTTTTTACCATAAGTTCCTTCTTTCCATTTTTATGTCACCTCCATTCCCTAGTTTTCTAATTTTTATTATTCCCTTCTTTCCCCTTTTTATTAGAGCCAAAATGGGAGTTGCGCAAATTAACCCCTTTTCCTTTTTATTAATAATTTAGTATCTTTTACACTTTCACAAGTTAAATAATTAAATTCTTCTTTACACCTCCTTTTTTTTTCCACATATTTTGTTTAAGTTCTTACTCTCTTCATTTTACCCAAAAATTTATGAAGTCCACAATTATTACTTAAGTGGTTTTTATTTTAAACTTTATTATTTTAAACTTGTACTACGTACTCCAAGGGTGCCACTTGCCTCTAGTGTTTCTTTTGCGTGACGTGCCCTTCGGAATGCACCACGTGCTCCAAGGGTGCTACTCGCCTCTTGTGTTTATTTTATGCGACGTGCCCTTCAGGATGCACCACGTGCTGCAAGGGTGCCACTCGCCTCTTGACTTATTGGTAGACATCAATAACCCCTGGAGTCAACACACCGCGATGTGAACTTGTGGGAGACTAAGGGCTTCTAAGGAATAAGGCCCCCGCCTTATTGCATGCCCCTTAGACTCATCGCGAGTGACTATTGCAGTCTGCCCTCATGGCATCTTGGGTCCTCTCGAACTTGGTAATCGTTAACCTACAGTTCGAGCCATGACGGGAGTGCTAGTAGGCTGTGGCAGGGTTGTTGTCCACCCCTCTCCCTCAACCTCTCTGGTAGTCGTGTGTGTGGCCCCTTTACTCCATATGTGAGTCTGGTCGACAAGCTATCATCAGCCTGCATCATCAACAATCATGTCAGAACATGTCCACATCATATCATCTAATCAGATGTACTAAAATAATAATAAAATAATCAAACGCCAATAGCACACTCCCTGACTCGATCTGAAGTCCAAGGGTTTCGTCGATGCCTATGCATCCTCAAGATCCAAAACCTTTCACACTCAGTAAAACCAAGTCAATAACACCTATCTATGTCAATGTAGTAAAACATCATGTCATCTATCATAATGCATCATAATCAAGGACAAATGCTTTAATATCATAATAGTTTGGATCACTTGCGAGAAAGTATCCTCAAAGAATAAGTTTTCTCAGTGTGCCAGAGCGGGATGTTACATACACCCCCTCTTGGTCTAAACTTCGTCCCGAAATTTCATGGTATAAATGCCGAAATAAGTGTATCACAGTATCATATGTCTATCTATCAAACAAAAATGGAAACTGCCGGCGCATATCATATGCGTCCTCCCAGGTCGCCGAGTGAGGACTACAATTGTCCCACTGGACCTTGACCTGATCTACCATTCGACGTCGTAACTGTCGAACATGATGATCTAAGATGTGGACCGGCTCAGCCGTGAGCGCTCCCTCGTTCGATACCTGCAAGGAAATCATGTCAATAACATGTGTAGGATCACTAACATAATGTCTCAAAATAGATACATGAAAAACATCGTGCATACACCCCAAAGAATTAGGCAAGGCTAGTTGATAGTCCACAGGCCCCTTTCTCTCCACAATCTTGAAAGGTCCTACTAACCTAGGAGAGATTTTAGCTCCCTTTCCAAACTTGATCGAACTCTTATGCAGCTTAACCTGTAGGAAGACATGATCATCGACCTCGTAACTACAGTCGACTCGGTGCACATCGACATAATTCTTATATCGATCCTGTGCTTCTTTAATCCTTTGTCTTATGGTTTCCATTTGCTCTTCCATTTCGTGGATCATTTCTGGTCCCACCAGGACCCTATCCTCAAGATGATCCCAACTCAAGGGCGTCCAACATGGTCACCCATAAAGAACCTCAAAAGGCGCCATCTTAATGGTGCTCTGGTAACTGTTGTTGTAAGCGAACTCCACTAGTGGCAAGAATTCCTCCCAACTCTTTTGTTGGTCCATCACGTACATGCGCAACATGTCCTCCAAGGTTTGGGTCATTTTCTCAGTCTGTTCATCAGTCTCTGGGTGATACGCAGTACTAAAGTTAAGTTGGGTTCCCAAGGCCTCTTGGAAACTCGTCCAAAATCATCCAGTAAACATCGATCCTCGATCGGATATAATCCTCTTAGGCACGCCATGCAACCTCACAATCTCACTGATGAAAACTCTAGATATGTCAGGTGCCTGATACATCGTACACATAGGAATAAAGTGAGCAGTCTTCTTCAGAGTGTCTACTACTAAAAAAATCGAGTCATGTCTCTTTGTTGTCAGTGACAATCCAACAATAAAATCCATCGAAATAACCTCTCGTTTTGATTCTGGAATGGCATGTGGTTGAAGTAATCCTACTGGGTGTCTATGTTCAGCCTTTACTTGTTGACACTCTAGACATCTGGCCACATACTTGACTATGTCGGCCTTCATTCCCTTCCAGAAGAATAAGGGTTTAAGGTATGCCCTCATCTTCGTGACTCCTGGGTGAGCCATGTAAATTGCTCTATGAGCCTCACTCAGGATCAATATCCTCAACTTGTCGTTTGGCAGTATGAAAATCTGACTTTTAAACCTCAATAACCCATCGCCATTGAATGAAAATCCCTCATATTGTGGTACCATCATTGTGTTTTGTCCGATAAAACCCTCGACCTCTTTGTACCAGTCATCATCATACTGTAAAGTGAGAATCTTCTCACGTATATTTGTCTGAAGAGGCAACATCGAGAATATGCGTGGTCTCTGACTCAAAGCATCCGCCACTCGGTTCACTGTTCCCTTTATGTAATAAATCTCAAAGTTGTACTCGCTAAGCAATTCTGACCAACACCGTTGTCGTGCGTTCAGGTCATTTTACGAAAAAATGTGTTGTAGTCCACAATGATTAGTCTTTAGCTCAAATTCTCGTCCAACAAGGTAGTGTCTCCAAACCTTCAAGGCATATACGATGGCTAATAAATTCCAATCATGCATCGTGTAGTTCTCCTCATGCCTTCTTAGTTTCCTTGAAATGTAAGCAATCACTCATCTGTCTTACATCAAGACTCCACATAAACCTTCCTTTGATGCGTCTGTGCATACCAAAAAGTCTGCGTCCATGTCAGGGACCTTTCGTATTGGCAATTTCGTCAACAACTCTTTAAGCCTTCGAAATGCTTCCGCACATTTCTCGATCCAAACAAACTTCTTGTTTTTCTTCTGCAATTCCATGATCGGATTTGCTATCTTAGAAAATTCCTCGACAAATCGTCGATGGTATCCTGCTAAACCCATAAATCTACACACTTCCGTGACATTCGTCGGCACAGGCCATTCCATAATAGCCTCGACCTTGGTTGGATACACGGCAATGCTTTCGCCGGAAATGACATGCCCTAAGTAGTGAATCTTCGATTGATAAAATGAGCATTTGGACAACTTCCCATACAACTTGTTATCTCACAGACACTGTAGTACCAAGCGCAAGTGCTCATCATGCTCCTCCATCGTAAGAGAGTAAATCAAAATATCGTCAATGAATACTTGGATGAACTTGTCCAAGTATTCGCGGAACACCCTTTTCATCAAACTCATAAATACCCCTGGGTAATTTGTCAATCCAAACGGTAAGATAGTAAACTCGTAATGTCCAAATCTCATCTTAAAGGCGGAATTAGGGAAGTCATCCTCCCTGATCCGTAACTAGTGATACCCTGATCGCAAATCGATCTTGGAGAACACTGTCACACCCTTCATTTGATTGAAAAGATCATCAATTCTCAGCAAGGGATATTGATTCTTGATCGTGGCCTTGTTCAGTTGACGGTAGTCAATGAAAAGCCTCCACAATCCATCCTTCTTTCGTATGAAAATAACCAGTGCACCCCATGGTGACACACTAGGACGTATCAGTCCCAGGTATAGCAACTCCTTCAGTTGCATTTTTAACTCTTGTAACTCTGGGGTCAACATTTGATAAGGTGTTCTTACTATCGGTTCAGTCCCCGGTTTTAGGTTTATGGTAAACTCCAATTCCCTCTCCAACGACATTCTAGGTAACTCCTCTGGAAACACATTTGCAAACTCTCTCACCACCGGAAGGTGTTCTATACCTTCTGCTACTCCCTTTTCATTTAGCGCAAGGATCACATAAATCTTGCACCCCTTATGCATAATCTTCCATAACTGTAAGGAAGATACGAACTTCAGAGAAACTCCCTAGTTCCATCCTTCAATCACACGTCTTTTTCCCTCGTCATCGACCAAGATCAACCATTTTGTCTTATAGTTGAGTATCGCCTCATGTGAGTCCAACCAATCCATACCAATCACAACATCATAAGATCCTAGGATCATGATGTATAGGTTGTCCCTTGTGACAAACTCTCCTAGGTTAAGGGAACAACCCGTAACCTTTCCTCCAACCTTTTGTTTGGCTCCCGAAGCAATCTCTACGAAGCTAAACTCGTATTGTTTGACTTCCTTTACCTTAATCTTTTTTAGTGCTAGACCAGAAATGAAACTCTCGATAGCACCGGGATCTATCAAAATACTAAGGGTTTGGTCTGCGATGGTACCTGTCGTCTCGAGCACAGTCGACTGATGCTTTGCCTGGCAGTTATTCACCACTACATGAATCCGATGGGCCTTGCCCATATCTCCCAATATAGTGGGTCTGGCTAATCTGGACGCTCTGGTCCTCTCCACAGGACATTCGCACTGGTAGTGTGGCTCCCCACACGTCCAACACCCCTTCTTCGGCCCAGTAGTCCTGGTACCCAAAGTAGAAGATGATGATCCATCGACCTAGAACCCTGGTCTGTTCTGTTGAACATGCCTAAACTGTTCCTGCTATGGGAAACATTGTTGCTGATGCTGTGGTCCCTAATAAGGTATCCACAACTGAGATGACGATCGTCGGGGTGTGGTGAAATTGGATCCCCTCTGGAAGCCACGATATCTCGACGTATGTCTCGCTGGTGTCTGGTGCTGTTGTGTTCCAGATGAAACATGCCCTGCTAGTCTCGCGGGAGTCTTCGTCTGATCCGCACCAATAAGCTCCTCCTCTGCTATGAGGGCCTTCTGGACGACATCGTGCAAGCTTTGAGGCATCAAAATCCTAACCTTTTCACACAGGTTGTCATTAAGGCCAAATACGAACCTGTTGACCTTAATTTTCTCCGTGTTAAGGTGCAGAGCATACCGGAGAAACTCCATATAACGATCCTCGTACTCAGGCACTATACGACCTCCCTGTCATAAGGCGTTGAACTCATCGAGCTGACACTCAATGAATTCCTATGAAAGGTACCTCTCTTGGAACCGTTCCTCGCACATTTCCCATGACACGTCTTTGACAGCCATGTTCAGCTGCGGTAGGAGTGTCTTCCACCATAGAATAGCGCTCCCTTTTAGTTGAAAGACCGCCATGTGGACCTTCATGTTGGAGGTATAATCGCAAAGTGCGAAGCACATTGCCATGTTCTCCAACCATGCCTTGGTGGCTACGTTGTCTAGGGCACCAAAGAACTCGGGAAATTTGACCTTCTTGAGTTCACAGTGAATTTTACCAGTAACGGCCGGTGCACATGGCGGAAGCTCAGCGGGTGTCGGTGCCCTAGCCTCATCTCTATCAAAATGGTTGATCAGTGCCTCAAACATGTGATGAAAGGATCTCATCATCTCGACAACATCGCCAACTGCTATCAGCTCCTATCCGAGAACCTGTTTGTCTCCTTGGGGGTTAGACCCCTCAGGTGTGGATGCTACTGGAGGCGTCGTCCCTCCTCCCCTAACACCCCATCGTCTACCTCCGCGGCATCCTCTAACCATGATTACCTGCATGCACACAATCAATTTGATCAGAAACAGTATAATCAAATCATGTCAACGAAAGCCGTAGTGAATCCCAAGTCGCGGGTTGAACCTCGCTCTGATACCATATGTAATGATCCTCCTCGTTACAACGACAACCTCTTATAACAAGTGCAATTTTTTTATTTTTTTTGGTGTGTGCGTGTGTACAAGGGTAATAAGACATTATACTCTACGTCACCACATGACAAGGAGTCATGACGCATACTACTGCGATATCAACATAAAGATCTAAGACGCACATCAACATCTGCCAGCAATGAACAACAATCAACCGACAAAATAATAAGACTGGCTACCCATCCATCCTACCCTACAATGGTTAGGACCTCCAAGACACATAAGCAACGCTCAAGCCCAGGTTTCCATCAATTTTAACCATTTAAGGTCTCAGGGCTGACGACTATTCTAATGAACATGGAGGTGTCTACATCCCGCCTGACTCAATCCAACCCAAACTAAATAAACTAAATCAACAAACATCAAGGATGATCATTGCACGATAAAGTTCTATTAATCAACACACATTGTAAGAATTCCATGGTGCAAGAGAGTTTGATTAGGAAATCCATCAAGAAACCACATAAGTGCGAGCATAAGGAAAACAACTTTATTTAAATCAAGAAGCAAGGGTAGTAATTTTCTTTACTTCAAGGTGCCGAATTAGTCATTCATTAATTCAATTGTTGCTAACATTTCTAGATGAAATGAATACACACATGCCCATCATACCTATCATAGTGCCCCAAAATAATCTTCTGTGATAATTCAATCCACAACGCAAGGAGCAAGAGGATAATACATGAAGAATCGCAAGGAACACCAGAGCATAACTACAATTTTGAATTGATGTAAAACTCTTCTAGTCACAAATAGTAACTTGTTAAGATCAGGTTCATTCAAGTCAAGCGTCACTTATCGAGTGATTCAACTCATGTAACAAGTACAACTCCTAAGTAGCTCAACTAAATGAACAAATAATGGAAGTAATCATGAAAGATAATCATAAGGTAATCATAAAAGATAATCATAAAAGATCAACTAAATGAACAAATAAAGGTAATCATAAAAGATCAACTAAATGAACAAATAAAAGAAGTAAGGGCTACATCCATTAAAAGAATTAAAAGACCAACACCTATTAACCATATGTAAGACTTCAATCTAAATTTACATTCCAGCTACAAGGTACCATAAGAAGAGCCCAATATTTTTAGTTAGTATGTAAGACATCAATGCCACCTTACGCGCCCAATCAAGGTATACGGGTTTCAATCATAAAGAGAAAATAAGGAAGAACCCCAAGCTACCCTACCACCATTATGAGAACTATAAGAATAAATCCGAGTTTAGTAATTAATTAAGATAAATTATATGATGACCTACATATCTGTATAAGGATTTTAAAGAAGATTGAATCTTATTTAAATAATGCAAATTAAGAACTCAATCTTGACTTATAATTCTTTTTGACAAAAACAACCTTCGGATTTAGAGTTTTCCATGCATTTCTCATTTTCATCGATTGATAAAGTAAAACATTAACTGATCCCTATTTAAATTGAAGGCTGCTATTAACGTTGGTGTGCAATCAATCTCATTCTAACATCAATCCCAATTTAATCCAAACGCACTCTTACTAGCCATTACCCTTAAAAAGCAATAACTAAAAGGTGAAATGCTATTGTTGTCAATTAATAAGGTTTGGCTGTAAAAACGATTTAATACCGTTCATCATTTCAACTGTTAGCATTGTTTATGCTAGTTGTTTCCGGTCCACAAAGGAACATAACTTAAATCGATCTGCAGCAGAAGATTTATGCGGTTTCTTCATGGGGAAAAACACGGGTTTACAAGATAAAGGCAATTGTGCCCAAATGATGGCAACTAATGCGACTGAACCACAATCCATCGCTACTCAAGCAACGCCATCAACCCAAAATATTACACCTCCATGGAGCAACACAGTCAACAATAGACGTAAAAACGCAGAATGAAATGCCCACCCAACGCAGGGAAAGGGGCGAGCTGATAAAACGGGGCTGCATGAATGGATGAAGGGCAGAGGCACTTACCATTGACAGGAGCATGCAGAAATGAATTTGCCAGAATAAATTTTTCAGTAACAATTCATAAAAACGAATTGCCCAAAACAATTTCACAGTAACCATTTACAAAAACGAATTTGCCAGAATGAGTTTTTCAGTAACAAATATATAAAGACAAATTGCCAGAAACAATTTCACATTAACCATTTACCAAAAACGAAATTGCTAGAACAAGTTTTTCAGTAACAAATATACGAAGACAAATTGCCAGAAACAATTTAACATTAACCATTTATAAAAACGAATTTGCCAGAACGAGTTTTTCAGTAACAAATATATAAAGACAAATTTCCAGAAACAATTTCACATTATCCATTTACCAGAAACGAAATTGCCAGAACGAGTTTTTCAGTAACAGATATACAAGACAAATTGCCAGAAACAATTTAACATTAACCATTTATAAAAATGAATTTGCCAGAATGAGTTTTTTAGTAACAAATATATAAAGACAAATTGTCAGAAACAATTTCACATCAACCATTTACCAAAAACGAAATTGCCAGAACGAGTTTTTCAGTAACAAATATACAAAGAAAAATTGCCAAAAACAATTTAACATTAACTATTTATAAAAACGAATTTGCCAGAATGAGTTTTTCAGTAACAAATATATAAAGACAAATTGCCAGAAACAATTTCACATTAACCCTTTACCAGAAAAGAAATTGCCAGAATGAGTTTTCCAGTAACAAATATACAAAGACAAATTGCCAGAAACAATTTAACATTAACCATTTATAAAACGAATTTGTCCGAAACGAGTTTATCAACAACAATTTACAAAGGCAAATTGCCAGAAACAAATGTCACCGTAACCATTTATAAAACGAATTTTCCAGAAACGAGTTTTTCAGCATGACATTACACAGTGAATTTCACCATTCAGGGAATGGAGACGCAAGGCTAGAGATTACTCAAAATTTAGACAGTAAAATTTTACAGCATTGATAATTACACAAATTTTCGCCATTATACCCATCAAAGAACGAATTCAAATTTTTCTTTATCTATTTAAATAACAGAGGTAAATAACTTTATTAACAGAGGTAAGTAACAACAGTAAAAAAATTTATTATCAAGAGGTTCTTCAATAGCTTGTTAGTTGTAATTCATATGCAAGAAACCTATAGAATATAAAATTGTACAGGATTTCAACAATAATACTGTATCACATGAGAAATTTTAAATAAAAACAACAGTTACACTTGTAATCGACGAGTAAATACATAAGAAAGCCAATCAATCCATTTACACAGATATACCGATCCTAGCATAAGTAGTAATGCATTCCAATCTACTAAAATACAATCATACCGTTGCCTTATCAATTTCTTTGAGTGTCGTTCGCGCGCTCCGTGCCACTCCTGCTCGTCGACCATCGAGACCTCATCGGTACCTCCCAGCCAATGCTAGGGGTACTCTGCTCCCCCCTTAGCCCCTTGAGCTGTAAAGGGGCCACATACTATCCAGATGGTACGTCTAGCTCCCAACTCGCCTCGCAAGGCCGAGCTACCACTCCTATCCAAGCTGAAAAATCCCAACTCCCCACAAGTAAATCAGTCAAGTCACTAATCCGACAGCGTAACGTTACGGTAACAGCTAATCCCCCTTCCTCCTTCTCCTCTCTCTCTTTTATAGAATTTTAGAACTTTCCATCTTTTTTTAATCTCATTAAATTTTAAGTTTTAATAAAAATCTTCCATAAATTCTCCTTCGCACAAGTGTCATCCATCCCCCACTTTCCTCCAATAATTATTTTCTTTAAATTAATAATGGTCTCATTTCCCTCACCCACCTAGAGTTGCTCCTAAATTTACTCCTAGGTGTTCCTAGATTTCCTTACAGGTTTTAAACACTTTCCCTAAAATGAAAATGCTAAGTTAGTTCAAAATTAGAAGGTTCTTGAATGCAGATTCTTTACTAAGTTGACCTCTTTCTTTTTACCATAAGTTCTCTCTTTCCATTTTTATGTCACCTCCATTCCCTAGTTTCCTAATTTTTATTATTCTATTCTTTCCCCTTTTTATTAGAGTCAAAATGGGAGTTGCGCAAATTAACCCCTTTTCCTTTTTATTAATAATTTAATATCTTTTACACTTTCACAAGTTAAATAATTAAATTCTTTTTTACCCCCCTCTCCCCCCGCCCCTTTTTTTCCACATATTTTATTTAATTTCTTACTCTGTTCATTTTACCCAAAAATTTATGAAGTCCACAATTATTACTTAAGTGGTTTTTATTTTAAACTTTATTATTTTAATTTTAGAGAGATAATTTCTTACGGGTAGACTGAATTTTACCCCTAGCGAAGTTTTAGACTTAGGACTTAGATTCTGAACTAGGCGACATTTTAATTAGGGAAGTTGTTTTAAATTTTCTTAATGAGATATTTGTCTTAGGGCCATCTAGGTTCATTCCTTTAGCATCATCAACGTGACGTGTCCTTTAGGACGCACTACGTGCTCCAAGGGTGCCACTCGCCTCTAGTGTTTCTTTTGTGTGACATGCCCTTCAGGACGCACCACGTGCTGCAAGGGTGCCACTCTCCTCTTGTGTTTCTTTTGTGTGATGTGCCCTTCAGGATGCACCACGTGCTCCAAGGGTGTCACTCGCCTCTTGACTGATTGGTAGACATCAATAACCCCTGGAGTCAACACTCCGCCAGGTGAACTTGTGGGAGACTAAGGGATTCTAAGGAATAAGTCCACCGCCTTATTGCGTGCCCCTTAGAATCATCGTGAGTGATTGTCGCAGTCTACCCTCGCGGCATCGTGGGTCCTCTCGAACTAGGTAATCATTAACCTACAGTTCGATCCATGGCGAGAGTGCTAGTAGGCTGTGGCAGGGCTGTTGTCCACCCCTCTCCCTCAACGTCTTTGGTAGTTGTGTGTGTGGTCTCTTTACTCCATATGTGAGTCTGGTCGGAAAGCTATCATCAGCCTGCATCATCAACAATCATGTCAGAACATGTCCACATCATATCATCTAATCAGATGTACTAAAATCACAGTAAAATAATCAAACCCCAATAGCACACTCCCTGACTCGATCCAGAGTCCAAGGGTTCTGTCAATGCCTCTGCATCCTCAAGGTACAAAACCCTGCACACTCAGTAAAACCGAGTCAATATCACCTATCTATGTCAATGCAGTAAAACATCATGTCATCTATCATAATGCATCATAATCAAGGACAAATGTTTTAATATCATAATAGTCTGGATCACTTGCGAGCAAGTCTCCTCAAAGAATAAGTTTTCTTAGTGCACCAGAGCAGGATGTTACAACCAAGCTCCAACTGCGCTTCCACATATCTTTCTCCTGTCACACTTCTTCTAGGGAAATGGCATAGGCTTATGATGGAGGAAAAATGGCTAGAATGGGAAATTCTGATGCAAATCTCACAAGGTGGATGCAAATTCTTGGGGCAAAGAGGGGATGTGAAACGGGCAGAGTTTCATTGTTCTTATGTTTATGTTTGGAATGAGACCCCAAAAACTCATTTTATATGACAAAAGGATGGTTATTCAGTTGGGTGACGGGCTGTAGGCGATGGGACGGTTGGAAAACTACCCAATACCCCGTAATCTCAACGAATTCCTTGCAACGTTTTAATTTTTGCAACATTTGTGGGTATACATGGGCTGTAATGGTGCATATAACATACATACATGAGCTGTAGTGGTGCAAAAAGCATGTGTATGCGGGAAGTAGTGGTGCAGGGCATGTACATCTTCAAAAATAAGGTTTTTAAGAAGAGTTTCTTAGTGATGGCTTGGCAAAAATAGAAAGTAAGAGGACCAAATGGAAGGTATGCATATATGGTGAAATTTAGGATTATAATAGATTCTCCTTAATGTGTGAGGTCAGAAGAGCCTTTGATGGCCGAAATACATTAGAACATCTTCACCAACGTACGAAGCAAGTGAGCCCAGGACCAGAGTTCAGGAGGTGCCATCTGCAAAAATAACAATTGTCTCACCGAGGTGGGCATACCCATGCTCGGGATGAAATAAATCATGGATGTCAATCAAATACACTGCATATCCATGTCATATAACTATAGAAAGTGTAGACATGAGCAATAGACAATGGATCTACATCTCAAAATCAATTATATACATGTATAGTATCCATCTTCAAGAAGCCAAATGTCGTCTGATGGTTGGAGATGAGGCCTTAAGAGCTCGAGCAACAACTTCAAGATCTTCAAAACTCAGGTAGGAGTGTAATGTGAGTGTACGAATTCACTACCCAGAGGTCTTTGAAGGATCGTTGGGGAACATACAAGAGGATCTCAGTGATCAGGCATAGAACTTCATTGATTTCGAACAAATACTTGATTCGACTTTTGGGATGGCCGGGCATGAGGTCAAGAGACAAACTGTAGAAAGACCAACTTAGGTTGGGTAAAACTTCCCTTGGCCAATAGCACAACAGATGATCAAACTCAGGCATCATGACATTGACATAAGTTCACGATGCAGGAGGCAACAAAAACTCTCCATGTGTTTGGAAGGATAACCAAATGGAGAAGGACACAACTCTATGTAGTGAGAACAATTTCCTAAGGTCATATTAAATCCCAAATCTTGACGAAAAATGAAAGGATGTGCTTTGTCCAAAGGGGACTCATTGTGCTTTCATAAAAGGAAAATAGATTTCCCATCCTCTTTTTGCGGTATATTTGATTTTTTTGTCTTTTTCAATATTTTGAAAATCTTGATAAAGAATAAAATAATGCTACGTTATAAAGGAGGAACGAGTGTCGTAAGAATACTAGTTGCAAGCGGAAGGAACATGTTGGAACGCATTATTTTATTGTTATACTCCTGGTTCAAAGGTTGGAGTTGCCCTTCTTTCTAAACAAGTAAGAGGTTATAATTAAGCCCTACCTACCAAGCCCTGGTATCCCGATGTGCGATGTAGAAATAATGTTTAGTTCTAACCACCATTATCAAGCCTCTACGTAAAGATCATTTGATTTCATCACCTCATGCTCTTGCATTTCAGGAGTTACTCGTCGAACACTTTTCGAACCTCCGAGATGCGAAGTTGCGAAGTCTTTTCAAGTCACTCAGGTAAATATCAAGAGTAATCTTTTTAAACCGTAGTTAGTCTCTATCGTGATTTCGTGACTCGATGATTATTTCCTTAAAACACAACACCTTTGTAACTCCCCGAAGTCGCGATATTCATTAATTAAGATGGGTTAATTAAAAGATTAAGTTAAATCACAAATTATAAATAATCTTGCACCATCGCAATTTCAGGCTTTTGGGTCTCAAAGGCTAGAAGTGAAATCGTCTAATACGACGAGTGTCGAAAAGGGGATAAAGTACTAAAAGCACGAAATTAAGGGAACTAAGTTGGATTAATTAATTCCTTGAGTAGATTTTAACCGTATGATCTATGGATGAAGCTTTTAACGTTTCTGATCTTTTCCCAAGTTACAAGTCGTCAAATATTTATGGCATTTATTTGAATTTCACTGAAGTGATTGACAGTAAGATCCCACTTATTTGCTAAAATATTTCCATTAAACCATTTAACTGTTCTATCGACAAGGACTATCATGAACTTAAGTGTTTAGGAAGAGGGTTTTCTTTTAGTATCTCAACTTTTCTTTCTACTGTGCACAGAGCTATTTCACTAGGATAACTTCTATCTATGTTTTCAATATTTTGCGACAGGGGATCTAATTGCAAGGTCATACACCACGACTCCACGAAAAATGCCCAAGGCAGTCGTCGAGAGCTCAGGCCAAGGTTCAGACATTATTTATGATACGTCACCTCTAAGTATCAATACTATTAAAACTTCGCTGAAGGTTTTTCTTTTGACTGGGCCAAACTGATGTCGGACAGTCTTACCTGTCGAATTACTGAATATCGAGCGCAGAAAACCAGCAGGAGAACATCTTCATTCTTTATGTTTGCCTACATCAGGGATGTTATTTGGTTCATGACACCTTTCCCATTGATGAGATGGAGATGGACTCCATTTGATGCTGAGCCTATCCATGTCTACCACTCGAAGCTTTGGGAGGACAAGGCCAAAGATTTCATCTACGAGATTTTTAACTGGGTAATGGTACCGATGCATGTTGTTATCTTCGACTATCCACCTCCTCGGATTTCAGATAACATCACGGCCAACCTGAGAAATGTAGAATATTGATATATAGAAGCAGAGTATTCATACATTAGGGTTTTCGACAGCTCCGTTCCCCCCCATGTTTTGTTGTTATTTCCACCAGATAAGCTAATATGCTGCGAGATCGCCAGGTAAGTTGTGTTTAGTGTAATAAGAAAGGAGCTCAAAGGATTGCCGAAGAAGGTATGGCCACCCTTCCCCATTCACATTGGGTTGTACTCTTTATTATATTTTGGCCATGTTAAAGTTGAGGCCACGACTTTGGAGGAAATGGAGTTGGTGAACATTGAGTTCAGAAATCACGACCCAAATAAGGTTGTGAGTAATCACTTGGTGAATTGTGGCCTGAAGAGATATGAACACGAGGATTCAGCCCATAATGAAATCTTCCGATGTGCGAGGTCCTATTCTGAAGTCTTGAGCCATATTTAGGCCTTGCCACTCAGCGATATGGTCGATTTCCTCAAATTTGAGGATCATCGGAAGAGTTGCCTCCCCCTAATTTTACAGGGCAAAAACCCAAAGCTTCTAGATGTATAGCAGATAGAAGCCAAAGGCTCAAAGAACTGAAGTCCTGGAAAGGAGAAAAATCAGGAAGGGATAGAAGAAAAGGATACCTCGAAACAGGGAGCCAAAATCTCCGATCGAGGAGAGAAAAACCTAGAGGCAGTTGCACTAGGAAAGTAGGTACTAAGTCAAGCTGAGATACCCTTGCAAAATGCAGGCAAAACCTCACCAACCACATCAAAAGAGCTAGTCATAGACACTACCCATAAACAATTATCCAAGGAAATCGGCAATCTGATTGTTGTTATCACACCCTTATAGTTCACAAAGGGGAATCCTGATGCGAGATGGATTTTCAATGAAGAGATAACACCCATTTCCATGGAAGAGTTACCTCCAAATGAATTTTTCTTTGATAAGAAAATGAAGGTCGTAGTGAATCAAGAATCATATCAAAAAGTGGGTGCAGTGGCTAAAATGTTTAAAATACTGACAAAAGGAAAGGTCGTATAAGAGGAAGAATTCACCGACGAGATAGCAGGAACACTGGGGGCTTACACTATATCCAATCAGTATTCATTCGGATCTTTGAAGGCCCAATTGAAATAGAAGAACCTCTTGATCGGTAAGTTGGAAGCTAAGGTGGCTACGGCGAAAGAAAATGTCAGGGATGAGATGAGAAAAAGCCTCGAGCAAGGCCAAATAGCCAATCTGTAGGAGATCGATAAACTTAGATCCGACCTTGAGCAGGTGTGCCAGTCGATGCAAATAAGGCAAACGCGGGTAAGCCAGCAGGAGCAACAAATTATACAGTTACAAATGAAATTGGATGTTGCTGAAAACCAGGTTTTAGACATAAATTTTTTTCAAGCCGAGGCTACCAAAATCCGACAGAAGGTATTAGTGGCTCAACAAGACTTGCTTGCAAAAGTGGGAACCATTCAACATCACTTTAAAACGATATATCAAATGCTAGAAGATATCTCTTTGCAAGAAAGAGAATTTGGGGCAGCTCGGGCTACTTTTCAGGATGTTGTGATAGCCACAACGAACGCAGAGGTGGTCAGTAGCTCCAAATCATCCATTGCAGAACAATCTAGAGGGAAAATCTTACTAAAGGCTTGGGAGCAGAATATATCAGAGAGTAGGGGAAGAGCTAAGGAGGTGAGAACTTCTTGTGAAGAAACATTCGCCTTGATAAATAAAGCTTTGCTAGACCCTTATAATGAAGGCAGTGTTGGGATGCTAGGAAAAATCAATATAGCTAAACACCTGATAGATATCAAGAAAAATGAAGAAAAAGAGCAGGCTGAAATATCCCAAATAAGCCAGGTTGATATGGTCCAAGTGGACAAATGGCTAGTATAGCCAAGGCTACAATTGCGTTCTATCGTCACGGAAGACCGACAAGTGGGAAAAAGGTTGCCACAGTTGGTGAAGAGTTGTTACACCTTTGAGGCCAACAACTAAGAAAAGCCTTCTAGGTTGATAGCCCAGTTGGTTGAAAGGTGCATCAATTTCATTGAGCAGGTGAAAGTGCAGGCTTCTAGTGTTAAATAGTGACAGATGTCAATCCGTTCTATTTCTGGAGCTAGAAGAGAAAAGAAAGGAAGGCATTCCACCTGCATGGGGGAAGACAAAGAGAGAGGAAATGAAACGCTTCCTTTCCTCAAATGTAATAAAAGGTTTCTAGAACAAATGGAATTTGAAGTGTTTTTTAGGCTTGTATAAATAGGCATTTTGAAGAAAAACCAGGGGCTTTTCTTTTGGCAGATTGTAATAGAGAAATTTTCCATCGCCAGGAATTAATACAAAGCGAATTGAAGACTCCATATTCCTTCAAGATTGAGTTATGTGCTTTCTTCCATTATTTCATGCTTCATGACATTTTTATATGCATCTTTGATGAATGCTTTGACTGCAATTTGGTACAGACTCTACTATGGAAATTATGTTTTAGTTATCTAATTATTTGCAACTTTTCCTCTGTATCGGCTATTAGCAGGTACAAGACCTATGGATTACTTAGATCGCTATATTTT
Source organism: Picea glauca (assembly GCA_000966675.3). Taxonomy (NCBI): domain Eukaryota; kingdom Viridiplantae; phylum Streptophyta; class Pinopsida; order Pinales; family Pinaceae; genus Picea; species Picea glauca. The sequence goes on from JZKD02S0508746.1 coordinate 196,134, forward strand.
ACACTTCATTAAAGTGTTTATCTTCTTTTTCTTCTGTTACAACGTGAGATTCCTCTCAAAATGATGCCTCACATTGTTTGACAACTTTATGCTTTTCTTTTGTTTCATACATGGTTCCAAATTTTTAACTTAGTTATGGAAGATGGCCTTCAATTTGTTAAACTATTAATTTGTCTCACGAGATTTCTTTTTCTCTTATATAAAAAAAAAAATTGAATCAGCAACTAAAAAAAAAAAAAAAACAAGAGCCTCTTAAATCTTTGTTCCTTAAATTATTGTCCCTGTTGCAAGGCAACCTCACATAGAACTCGGCCTCTCAGACCAAACCAACATCGCCTTAAACCTATTTGAAACTATCCTAAGAATTGCAACCACCTGGGTCGAACTAGAACATTCGTGGGCAGCCATTGAATGAGACCTAACCATGCAAGAACGAGTGGAAGTTAGACACATACAACTTAGAAATCAACTATAGTTTCTCTTCCAATTGTTTGCTCCTTCCCTTATCTTTTACCCTTTTCTGGATGCCTAGAGTCTATACTTCCTAGCCTTAAGTACAGACTCTGGAACAACAGAGCACACTAATTCTCATAGCAAGGAGACATGTGAAGGAAAAGGAAACTCAGAGAAAATTCCTCCATGGGTCAAGGTGTCAGGTCACTGAGGCAAAGTGCTACAAGGTTTGCATATAAGGCATGCTTCAAAGGTTTAGTTGAGAGCAACATGGAAACAACATTAGGCCAAAGACGTAGAGATGGAACTGTGATTAACAAGACATGATGAAACCCCCTTCAATGTATTTTTCATGATCCTAGAGAAGACAAGTTCGATGGTTTTTCCACATTTAGAGAGTCTGAAAAAATGTAAAAGAAGACTCCACCGGGGTACCTTTTTTGAAGGTAGTCTAGTCGGCTTGAAAAATGGGTAAAATAGCATCGAGAAGATGTTTATTCAAAACCATTTCAATGAGTGTAAAACAGACAAGATAACTCAACAATATTTTCAATTTTAAGGAGTCTAAAAAGAGCTTAACTATGGACTCACATCCTTTTTCTAAATTTAGTCTCCTTATCCCAAAAAAGTAAAAAATCTACTTAGGAGAACTCTCCCAACAAGACAAATCTCCTGAGGTGATTCAGATTATTTTCGACATGAAATGAGAGTGGAGATATAATAAATAAATGCATAGAGATATAATGGATATCCAATAATATAACATAAATGTATCAGAGTTGCAACCATAAACACAGAGATACAGTAATATGCGATTTCTATTAATGAAATAAATTTACAGAGACTATAAAAATACCGAGTGAAATACTCGCTAGAATGGTGGCATCTTATCTCTAAGAAGAGATGTGATGGCTACTCGCATTTGCAAGAAGACAATTACAATGAGACTCTAAATGAATTTTTACAATAAGAAGGAATTCCCAAAACCCTAGACATCCAAAAACCTAACCCTAGGAGATGAACCGCCAAAAGTCATGTGGGCACTGTTTGGGTAAGTTACTACATCAACTTCCTGGGGTCGTAACTTTTGCATAAGATCTCCGTTTTAGGCGTATGATAGCCTGTTGGAAAGGTATCTTCGATGAGATTCATTTTAGGCCTAATATTGAAAAAACTTCCATATTGAAAACCTATTTTCCCGAAAAACATCATTTAGGGCCTCAAAATGGCCCTGGAAGTTAAAAACTGCTAAAAATAGTAAATTATCAAAATTGCCAGAAATTTGTTTTGAGCCAGTTGGAAAAGGTGAGTGGCCACCGATATCCACCTGGATCAATCCTCTCTTCTTAGGAAGAAATGGTCTCCATTGCATTGAGTGCCCGAGGGAGAGGAAAAGAAGTTTGCTGAATATGAAACTTGGTGAGTTGATTTTCTTATTAGAGACGTCACGTTGTTTATTTTTTGGAAGTTTGTCATGAAACTATTGAGGCTGAAGTTGTTAAAAAATTTGAGATACATGAGAGGTTGGTGTGAAGAAGGAATATTTTTTCTTTGCTGCAACCTTGTTGACCTGCTTCTGTTGGATAGGAGGTGCTTGGGGCAAGGCTGTAGTGGTTGCAGTGTCGTTTTGTTCCCCTTTTGACCAGATTGTGAAGAAGCTGAATTTTACAGTATGACATACTACCTTCCAGCACTGTTTAGGTGGAACAATAGTCAAAACTACCTCTGGTACTATGTAGAGATGACCCCCTAGAGAAAAAATGACACTGCGGGGTCGAGACTCATAAACAACATGGCATCTCCACATATATGGTTGGCCCAAGAGAACATCATAGAAATTTGGTGGGGAAACATCACATAATACCTCATCCTTGAAGGGTTGTATGCCATATGACAATCGACACTATTGGCTAACATGAAGATCTCGTCCTTGGAAAAGCCACCCGATGTTGTATGGATGCAGGTGTGGTGTTGTCGAAAATCCCAACTTTTGAAGACCTCTGCTGAAATGAGGTTCTTTTGGCTTCCGCTATCAACAATAAAATGCAGTGAGGTACCCTTCACCCACATCTGTGATTGAAAAAGGCACTCCCCCTCTTCAGGATCTATTTTTTCTTCTTTTTGAATTGTTGCGATCGCGATAATAGCAGTGGGGTCTATGTCAATGATCTCTCCTTTACCAGTATTTTCAGAATTAGGTTCTGAATCAAGGTTCGGTTCCTTGTCTTTGATCTCGGACAACAATGACTGTTTTGAGTGACATTCATCGGTGTTGTGCCAAGGGATTTTGTGGAAATCACACCATTTTCCGGTGTCCTTCTTTGTATTACCGTGACCCTTCTTTTCCTATGGCCTAGACTGGTTTTCGAGAGACTATTTGTTAGGGTCATCTTGATCATACTTTGGTTTTTGAATATTTCCATACCCGAACTCCCATTTGTTCTAGTGCTTAAATTTCTTATCGATTTTAACAATGTATCGATAAGAAGCACTGAGTGATGATATGTCCATAAAATCCATTTCATTTTGGATGTATCTGTGTAGAGCCCCACGGTATTTCAGAACCAAATGTCATTCAGAGTCTTTGATACCCAGCTTGGTGCGCAAATTATGGAAGGTATATGTGAAATCTGGAACTTCATGGCCCCAATCTTGCTATAGTTTGGTCCATCTCATGCACTGGTCCTCATAGTTTCTAACAGGGTAATACTATTCCTTTACTGCATCCACAAAAAAATCCCATGTGGGCTCGACCCCATATATTCCAGACTCCTCTCTGGAACTTTTCTCCCAGTAAGTTTCCCACCAATGTTTGACATGTGGGAGATCTTTAAGGAGTGCGAAGTGTAAATTCTAACCTTGTACAATATCTACTGCAAACTGATATTCAGAAAAGAACAGAAAATATACAATGGCAAATACAAACATTACACAGAGATTTTTCACCTGGAAACCC
>JZKD02S0508746.1:203277-221743 GCA_000966675.3 Picea glauca
CCTAACCCAATGACCTGGATTAGTCCAAAACCCTAATTCCTTAACCGGAAATAGAAAACCATCGGCAAAAACCATGTGCCAGAAACCACCTAATATCATGTGGTCCCGGAAATATTTCGTCCCGGAAATATGTCGGCCTGGTGATAATATGTCGGCCAGAAACCGGCGAAAATATGTCGGCCGAAAAAAAAAAATTTTCGGGGGCGCTGCCCCCGAACCCCTGCACCCCCCCTCCTACCCCCCTGCACGCTCGGTGCAAAGAATATAACACATACCCAACACGAAGGTGATCTTTTCCCTGTCGAAAAAATGGTGAGTAGAGAAAAAAACATCCAGCAGATTTAACCATTTGTCTAGGGCATCTGCATGTATCTAACCTTTAAATATGGAAATATCAAAATTAACTTGTACCTTGAAAGGAGAGGTGCTTCCAAAGTGGTTGTTTATGAAGATGCGCTTGTTTCTATCAGCAGGTGTTGAAGGATGTAGGAAAAATTCTCCATCATTTCATCCCTTTATCGCCAGTAGATGTTTTTCTGAACCAATTTAACGAGTGTGAAATAACAAGATCACTCAACGATTCGCTTTTAAGGAGTCTAAAAAGAGCTTAACTATGGACTCCATAGGGGATGTTATTTTGGACCAGTTTAATGAGTGTGAAGGAACAAGGTCACTCGACAATCATTTGAATTTTAGGGAGTCTAATAGGAGCTTAACTATGGACTCTGTGGGGGTTCATTTTTCGTAAATTTTGTCCTTCATTCCCGAAAAAGAGTTAAAATTATACCTGAGAATATTCTTCTAGCGAACCAAAGTTCCTAGACTATAAATTTATTCATACAATTGACTGTATGCATCGAAAAATGGGTAAACTGTCGCCAGACAGACGATCCTTCAAATTTTAGTTTTGCGAGTGTAAAGGACAACAACATCGCTTGACAATCTTTTCATGTTTAGAGAGTCTGAAAAGGGATTAAAAGAAGACTCATTTTTTGGAAGTCCCAAGGGTGAGGCCAAGAATGATGAAACATTAGACATATGAGGCTCAATCTCATAATCAAGATAGGAATAACAAGGAATCTCGATCCTAAAGTCATTAATGATGGTATGGACACCAAAATGCAACCAGGATCTACCTAGGGAATCCATGTGGAGGTAGGGTCTACCACTAAATTACGACACTTCTAAAGAAGAAATGATGGTTATTTGTCACAATTCAGTGGGATCGATCCTATGGAAAAGTGGAAAAGACAACAAGATGCAAACAGTGGAGGTGGAATCCTAACTTAAATGCAAAAAGTTGGAGAAACAAATTTTACCAAAGAATCTTTAAACGTGACCCATCTTCCAAAAATTTTCCAAACCAAAAGTGAAGGTTATCATAACATCTAATGAGAAACTCAAGAACCATGTTAAATGATTATCAAGCCAGAAAAAACAACAAAAGGGGTCGAAAAAGAGGTAAAAAGGGACAAAAAAGTCTATAGATAGAAGTTGACAACTCATTTTCACCATTACGAATTGAGAATTAAACAAAAAGACAAAAAGACCCTTTTGATAAAATAGTTAATTTCGGGAGATTCAAAGGATGAAACAAACTTTTGCTTGGACCAAGTAAGTACAAATTAACCCCTCTTTCATTTCAATACTTTCTTTTTTCATTTGTTTTAGTTTTTTGTGTGGCATGCACTCCTAAAAAAGGGTGGTCTTGCATGTTCATGGGTTGTCCAAGGACAATCCATGTATGCCAATAGGAAGAAAAATATCTTCCCATGTGCATATGTGATTATGTCCACTACAGCCCAGATACACCCTCAATAACATGGAAAAGTATGAAAACCAAGAGCGAATTCTCCCATCAACTTTTCATGTAACAGGATGTATGTCCACTAGAGAGAGAGGGAGAATGAGGATATAGATATCTTGGTCAATGAGGACCCTGTAGTTATGGCCACATTGAGACAATGCGAGTTATGGAAGTTTTTCCAGTGTCCATTCATGAAGGAACAACCTAGGTTGTTGAATGCCTTGGTGGATTACTGGCACCCTGACACTGAGACGTTTATTCTTGTGGGGTAGTCGTTGACTCCAATGATTGAGGAAATCTACCTTCTAACTGGCCTCTCGAAGAGAAGGGAACCAGTTAACTTACGTGATTTTCCCCTTGGGCCCCACAACATCCCTGAGTTGATCAGAATGTATTGCGAGGCCAACACTGAGAAGATAGGTTCTCAGGTGTCGATCCACGAGATTACCAAACTATCAATGAAGGTGATAGTTTTACTTATTGGGCGGATCACTGGATCCGCGGCCTTACATCAGGACTCTCAGACGCACATGAATTGTGCAGTGCAGTGCTTAAATGCAAAATTGTTCGACCGGAGTACGACCATGTTTGATTGCATGGAGGTACATATCATTGAGTTTTGTGGGCGGAGTAACAAGAGTTTCCAATTTGGTACCATTTTATATTCATTATTCTTCGAGAGGGTACCCATTATTAGTCCACAAAAGATTGTGTGGGGGCAAGTGGCCTCACTCCCACTAGTGTGTATATGGGAAGCATTGTTGCCGTGACAGGGAGGAGGGAGGACCATAGAGGCCTTCGATGATGCATTTTTCGACTGGTGGGCACTACAGATTCTGGCTATAGAGGACTCCCCCTACGCCAGGATCAACTTTTCCAAGGATCCAGACATGCCCATACATCCTGGAGCTGAGTGAGGACAGATGGGTACGCTTTATTTTTAAAGTTATTTAATTTTTTAGTTTCTTTTTATATATATCATTTTTATATGTATCAGAGTATCTGACAACTATGTATATGTTTATGTATAGATGTGGGATTAGAGCATCGAGAAGACTTCATGAGGACCAGAAGGCATCCTCGACCAAAGGAAGTACCAATAGAGGTCGTCGGACCAGCTATAGCAGTAGCAAGGGGACCTCCAGCTGGAGAGTTTGACAGAGTATTGAGAAGGGTGGAGCGAAACCTCACCATGTTCATTCGTACAGTTCCCATGGCTGAGATCGAGGATCTCCCGCCATTGATGCAACCTCATGTAGTTAGGGTGCCACAGACCTGGGTCCATATTTTTTGACATTTTGAAAATGTCATTGTTCACTATGGTAGGGCCAACATGCCCATGCTTAGCTTAGGATGGACCACTTATGTGTCGAGGGCACTCTTTTGTATATTTTTGAGGGCATAATCCCCATGATGTATACCAAATATATTATTTTTGAGGCGCTTTCTCCCACCTATGTACTCTTATGCTTTATATATATATATATATATGTATTTACATATTTTATGTCTTATGGATCACATTTTTACAATGTATGTACATGTGTATGTGTGTGCTTCTTTTTATGTGTGTGCAATATGCCAATCTAACAATTGATTAGCTGGAGTATCTGTCATTTGATTTAGTCTCCTAGGAACATGGATATACGTAATGTAATAAAAAAAATGTTCTAAGAGATGTACCCTAAGGAACCGTCGATGTAGAGTAGGATCATAAATGTGGTAAACCCCATTTAATTGGGACACAACCAGCTATGCATCTAAGTAGACTTAGAGGTGAGAGATACCATGTGACAAAGTGTCACGAAGCAAGTCTATTACTGTTATGTACTCAATGACATTTTTTGTGGTGTCATCTAAACAGAGACCTATAGTAGATAGAAATTGGCCCTGAGGTGTGAATATTACCCAAGCAACAGAAGCAAGCCTCCGAGTGTGTCAACTAGCACTGTCCACAAACCCAACGAACACCTCTAATTCACTTGACATTTTCCACAGTGAAAAAGATGACATCAATAAAGACATGTCCACAAAACAAAAATATAAAACAAACTATTTGTATAATATCTATAGATATATACAAGAAGTCACCTAAGGAGACCCACCTATGAGTAATACTTCTTCCAGGTAGAGCCCATTTCTAGTCTCCACTAAATCTTTTCCCTCAAAATCAACCAGATGATAAGCACCCTTATTTAGTACCTCCTTCACGATGAAAGGTTTGAACCACATGGTTTTGAATTTTCCTTCCCCTAGGGGATCCTTATGTTAGTCGTATACCAAGACAAGGTCACCTTTGGAGAAACTCTGAGGATGAACAGACTGATCATACTGACACTTGACTCTTTTCTTGTGAGCCTCATTAACCAAGGTTGCATCACATCACTACTCATCGAGTTGCTCGAGATATAATAAGCATTCCTCAAGCTTTGAAGTGTCTAGGAATAACTGTACTGTCGACTTTAGAGATGGGATCTAGCACTCTATAGGAAAGACTACTTCCAACCCATAAATGAGTTGAAAAGGTGAGAAACTGGTTGTAGTCTTTACAGATTTTTGGTAGGCCCACAATGCTAAGTACAACATCAAATGCCAATTTGACTTGGCGGAATTGATCGTTCACTGTAGAATTGTCTTGAGGGACTTATTCACAAACTCCACCTGGCCATTCTCTTATGGGTAGTAGGGTGATGAATTATTTTTCCTCAACACAAGATTTGATGTTAACTTAAACATCATTTTGTTCTGAAAGTGACTTCCATGTTCAGTGAAAATTTCCTCTCGGATGCCAAAACTAGCTATTATCTGATTGAAAATAAAGAGAGTCGTTGTCTCACCATCATTATTGAACATTGGCATAGCTTCGATCCACTTTGTGAAGTAGTCTACTGCTACGATGATATATTGATGCCCCCTAGATGAAACTAGGTGGCATGTAGTATAATCAATCCCCCATTTGGTGAAAGGACCAATAGTAATGACGGGAAACATGGGAGCGGGGTGTACCCTCATCTTCCGAGAGAAGATCTAACATGGGTGACACTTCTTGACTGATTCAACACAATATTTGATTAACATCAACCAAAAGTAACCATCTTGTAGAATCTCTTGGGTTGTTTCCAACCTAGACAAATGACCACCACATGCTTCGGTGTGGCAGTCATTAAGAACGAGTTCTTCTTATTCATGATTGATGCACCGATGAAGGATGCAATCTACACCTCGACGATACAAAGTATCATCGAGTATGAGATAATTTTTTTCTTGATGGCATATACGTCGACGCTCATCATAAGAAGCAGAGGCGGGGCACTTCAAAGTATGGATATAGACTAGTATATCTCCATACTAGGGGTCCAAAGATGAAATAAGAAAAATATCTCCTTTAATCAATGATTCTTCGGGCGTAACATCACCTGATTCGACCGGAAGTTTCGAGTTAAGTTTCGCAAAGACCAATGACTTTTTGGATTTGATGGAAACAAAATCCAAGTCAAATTCCCGGAGGATAACGATCCATCTACTGATATTTCTACCAATGACGTGTCCTGTCAAAACATATTGGAACAAATTCATAATGACAATGACGGTGTTATTACAAAGAAAAATATAATGACAGAACCACTGGAAAGCATGCATTGTTGCCAATGCTAGCTTCTCAACATGGGAGTAGTTGATTTTTGGTCCAACTAGGCCTTGAATCAAGTAATAAATCACATGCTCTTCAAGCAGATCATCCTCTTGAACCAAGACCATACCGATGGTTGACTTTGCAGTAGCCAAATACAATAAGAAATATTTATTATAATTGGGAGGCTGAAGCAGAGGGGAAGACGTGAGGGCGCGTTTCAATGCTTCAAAAGAGCATTGAGAGACTTCATCCCAATGGAAGGGGACTCCCTTATTCAGTAAACGCATGAAACCTTTATTGATCTCGACATAGTTTGTGACAAAACACCGAAGAAAATCCGCTTTACCCTGTAATATTTGAAGCTGAGGGACTATGCATGGGGGAGGCAACTGAACTCTCGCCTTAATATTTAGAGGATCGACCATGATCCCTATTTTTGAAAATATGAAACCTAACAGATGACCTGACGTCATGAATAAACTTTTCTTGCTTGTATTCAAGCAAATTCGATAGTAGCGACATCGCTCAAAGATTATTTGGAGGTGCGTGGGATGATCAATTCTCTTACAAGATCATGATGCTAAATCATTGAGGTAAGCCTCGACTATGTGTCTTATGTCATGAAAAGAAAAAGACATGGCCTGCTAAAAATTAGCTCCAACATTCTTCAGGCCAAAAGGCATCTTCCGATAAGAAAATGTACCCCATGGACAGATAAAAGTTGTTTTATGCTGGTCTTCGATCTTAATCTGTATCTGATTGTATCCTGAAAAATCATCCATGAAAGAAAATACCTCACAACCTGCACACTCATCAACAATATGGTCAATGAATGGGGTGGGGAAATTATCCTTTGGATAGTCCTTGTTCAAATCATAGAAGTCCATACATATGTGAATCGTTCCTTGCTTTTTGTTGATCGGAACGAGATTTGACACCCATTGAGTCAACTGAATGGGGTAGATGAAACTGACTTTGAGTAGTTTCTCTACTTTAGCCTTAATAACTATTTATTTCTGAGGATTCACCAGATGAAGCTTCTATCGGACCATCTTGGTGTCATAATAAGTCGTTATTTCATGTTCGAAGATTCTTGGATCAATGCCTGACATTTCCTTGTAAGACTAAGAAAAAACGTCACAGAATTCCTTAAATAAATCTGTATAGATACGAATCTGCTCAGGGGAGTAGTATTCTCCCATGAAGACATTCTCCATGACGCTAGGGGTTCTAGAGATGTCAATAAGTATCATTTTATAGATGGTTTCCATATTACCATTGACATAAATTTTGTGCGTAGACAGAGGAGTAATAGGACAAGACCTATCTCCAATCATAGTCAACATGAATTATCCTACCTCTATTCTTCTTAACTCTAGGAGGAAATAAGATCTCTGATGGAGATCATCCTAGGGTTTGTTTGGACCAGTCAGTGCCTCTAAAATCGCCTCATCGAAGGGCAATACCAAGTCTAAATAATCCGTAGTGGTGAGAAAACCTTGAGCCCAAATACACTCGAGAACTAGATCCAACTCTGGTGCAGGAGTCGGATTAGGGTCAGCCAAAGCTTGATGGGCAATAGAGTACACAAATTCTTCTGCAAACAAGGGTACGGACATGCCAGGATGCCCTGTCCCTTCCATAGAATCCTATGGGGAAGGAAGAGTCCACAAATCGGTCAAGTAAGTCATATGGAACGACGACACTTGAAAGATCTTAGCCCTAGGTTGTTCGGGGACAACCGATATCTTCTTGACATCGCCAGAAGGAGGTGGGTAATCAAATATACTTATCAAAGGTGGGCACAAACGAACCCCTATGTTGACGACATCTGGATGTGGGTTATCAATCATCAGGACCGTGGATGCCCTTAATGAAGGGTTAGGCCTAGAGAAGGACAATTGATCAATGGCCACGATTTGACCTTCGTGTGGAAACAACAAGACCTGAAAAACTGTGGCAACCACTGCATGCATTGGATATGTCCAACTCCTTCCTACTAGAAGGTTGTATTTGAGAGGTGCATCGACCAATTCAAATTTGACGCACACAGTCTTCCCTCCTAACTGCACGGGGAAAGAAGGGATGATTCCATGTGGTCTGAAAGAATGAACGTAAAAAAAAGTAAGAATAGTAGGTGACGGAGACAAAATGGGTTGGCCAATGGCCTTCCAACACATCAACGACATCATGCATGTCAAGGCGCTCTCATCAACCACCATGCAGAAAATGTTATGAGTAAAATATTTCATGGGGTAAGCCACTACTATCTGAAATGCAATATGGTATGGGAGATGAGGATTCAAGTCAGTTGTATCAAGCATTATCGTTCCCAGATTAGGTCTCATCGGATACTAAGGCAGCCAATAGAGTCTTTCTCTGCTAAGGGTAGCTCTAGAGGACCTCCAAAGTATACATCCCACAAGGGGTTTGTGAAAAATCCTTCACGACAGAGTAATTTTGGGTGGCCCTTGCATTCATATTATGCAAATATTTATTGAACACCCCTTTCAAGATGCCTGTCATTATTTCTCCCATCGTCCTCTCAGTCTGGAGAGGAACAAATGGGTTTTTAGTTTACTTACCCTTTTCAGTAGTGCTTGGCATTCTGTAATTGTGTGTCCTAGTTTCTCTGTGAGTGTCACCGTTCAACATATAAACGTTCACGGTCGAGGGGTTACTAGAATATGGAGGGGGTCCTTGACTGCCCCCATCTGTGCTCGAAGAGGCTTGAGTCAAATTTTTCCCATGGGGAAATGGGTTCGTTAACACAACAGGTTGCTGCTATAATAATAACTTCTGGGCCTCCGAAATCCAAGGGAATAGGTGAGTCGGGTGGTATTCCATACAAAGGTTACACAGATACTTCAACTTTATTCTCTTTGTGTTTCCCCCGCCAGTATTGTTGGTGGGTTTCTTATACCCCTTACCCTTCTTGTTTCATTTTTTTTTCTTTCCGTCAGGCTGTTGGTTGGCCTTCGGGTTTGTCAAAAACACATTGTGTACATCCGATGTTTGAGTAGGGGGAGAAGATGAACTAGAAGTTTGGTTGGCCGTTGTATGCTATATTGACAATTTTTGCAATTTATTCGACAACTGATCAGTGGGCTTAGCTTGTGCTGAACAAACTCTGCCATCGAAATGTGGTCTAGACTTCTGTCTGGTCTTGTCAAGGATAGTGCATGGCACATCTGGAAAAACCTCGTAAAGTAAACCAGACTGAGAGTATATCATTTCAAGTTGTTGAGATATCATTATTTCCTTTTCCTCAGAAAACACCCCTCACATTGCAACGTCCTTGGATAGTTGAGGTACCAAATACTTGAGGAACCACTCTAACAGGAATGTTGGTGGAATAGATACTTTTATCAAAGTCTTCTAACACCACCTGGATGTGATCCGAGATATGATCAGCCTTCGTCTGCTCGAAGTTGGCCAACAATTTGGCATCGACATCATATCTCACAGGTGGTTGGAAATGGTTGATAAAAACCATTGCCAATTCTCTAAAGAAAGAGTATCTTGAGCGGTCGATCTCGATGTACCATTTCGCAGAACTCCCAATCAAAGTGCGTTGAAATAGACCCAACTAAACGGATTTGTCTCTCAAAGAGTTTGATGAGAACCATAGGTGAAACATGGTCACGTGATCACCTTGATATTAGTTAGGCTTACCTTCAAAATTTGGAATGTCCAAGGGAAACTTTGTCGTCATGGGAGGCCAATGAAGATCTTGACAGATTGGGTCGTTTAACAATATTGATAAGTTTGGAAAATGCAACATTGCCAGAAATGGTAGCTTGGGCTGTTGAGTATGTACAATAGGAAAGGAGCTTGGAATTTGGTTGGCACCAGGTTGCCAGGAAAAGTTAGGTTGTTGGCCAGGGTTCTGGTACATACCATGGCCTTGACTAGTGAACAGATACTATGTTTATTGGGAACTCATTGTTTGATTCCCGTATTTGGATGTTGAGGGATGGGTGGGGATTTCTCCCTGCATCGTGTTCCAAATATTATGGAAAGGGTTGCCCGCTGTTGATCCTAAGGGCATAGGTATTGAGCCTTGCCTGGGGTTCCATTGACCATGGAAGGGGTTTACCCTGGTCGACATCCTTGATGAGGGAACTACTCCCTGCCATAGATTCTAGAGTCCTTGTGAGGAGAATACTCCTATGTTCACCCCCTGTGTAGGAATAGTACCCTGCACAAGATTTTGTGGTCCAAAACCAAGGTTTCCCCCAGTCAATATGGTAGCTGAAAAGAAAGCATTGTTTCCAAATGCTCCAAACAAAGAGAACAACATTGAACCCACCGGTGTGGTGTAGGAAAAAGGTCCTTGAGTACCTGCTCCGAACAAGTTGTAGTTCTTGTTTGGCTTGACAGGTTGCTGAGAAGCATTGTTGAGCGAGGGATACGAAGGAGGTATATGACCCCCACCGTAAGGGAAAGTGTTATAGGGGCTGAGGTGGCCCCCATGGACCCTTGCAGAGAAGCATTTGAGCTCCCTTCCCCCAGACCCATGGTCTGTAGGGTGGACTAGGTGAGGACCGAGTTCATATCAAAGTTGGGTATCCCGTATGAAAATGGAGGAATTTTCGCACTCTGTGTTAATGGTCCAGTGATCACCACCATAGACAGAATCAGACCTCTTCCCGAAGTAGAGGAGATCGAGACCATAGTGGTCTGGACCGATGAAGGTGGGTTAGGAGGCGGAACGCCCCCAGTGGTGGCAATCATAGAGGGAGTGTGAGGATTCCCTGACGAAGTAGAATCATTTGCTTCCATCACTTCTTTCAAGACTATCTAACGCTCTTGATGTGTTACCCTTGGAGGGGAAAGTTGTATCAAAAGTGGCACTGACAAGTCAGTGATCAGAGGGCTATATGGACCAAGAGCTTCCACTCCAAGTTCAGAAATAGTTGGTTCCTCTGGAAATGAGTGTTATCCTCTCAAAGTTGGATCGATCATAGTTTCTTGTGGCTCATTCGGCTCAAATGACCCTTGTTGGTCAAGTCTTCACCGTAACGGTGGCAGTGGTGGCTCCAAATTAACCGACGGCAAGCCTTGAAGCCTTCACGATGGGCAGAGCTCTTTATCTTCCACTGTGTGAGAAGGTCAATGACATAGTAAGGATTTTTATAACATTTAAGACCAAGCACACACTACAAAATTTCCTATGAGATAAAGCAAGAAAACTACTAACTAGTTGGAAGAGAAGTTACGCCAACCAACACTAGAGAAACTTATTGGTGCAAGTGCAACTCGAACATGAAAGCACCCTTCGGGTATACTCTGCAAATCATGGCCCGACGTATGCCTTAGGTGTTAGGGTATAACCCTGCATTCACATGTGTAAGTCCCTAAAATAAAGGCAACTAGGTTGCCAACATGCGAACAGTCACCAGGCGAGTACAATCGATAGTTGGGTGGACCGCAATTAGTAGGGTAACTAAACCCAAAACCTACCGAGGGTATCAGAAGCAAGTGTTCCAGAATAAAACTAAGGACCTTGAATGGATTTGAGATCCAGGAAGATCTGTGGCAAATGTGACCAACAATATCCCACGATAAGTCCTCAATATGCATTCCCCACTATGCTTGGTCTGACTTTGGAGGGGTTATCTTTTCTACCATTATGCACATGACCTCATGTTTATCCCCTGTGTTAGAGGGGGGTCCCGAATAACTTTAACATTTACTAGAATTTTTACACTCCTTAGAACTGACTCCAATGTTTGTCTGCAAGCCTTGAAAAGTTTCCTTTCCAACCTAATTTAGCGCTCTAGCCTAGACTAGTTGATTGACCCTACAAACATAAAGTCTAGTTTATTCTAAATTAGCGTTAATTTTAGATGGCTTGTTTTAAGTCAAGGAAACGACAATGAAACTAGTGGTGTGTTTTGAGAGACAAAAAAGGAGAAGCAAAAGAAACTGAAAGAAAAATTACTTTTTTTTTTTTACAAATAAAGATTTGTAACTAACTCTTTAACCAACTTTTGATAACTACTTTTTCTAAGATCTTTCAAAGGAAAACCTAAAACAATATTTCGCTCGACTACGAGCTACTTAAGTTATAAGAAATCAATAAATAACTTAAAGAAAATAACTATTTATCCTAACAAGAAAAATAATCAACCCAACTGTTTAACCAAACAAAAAAATGAAAACTTTTTCTATTCTTTTTTTTTTATGCTTCAAACAATAAATTTGAAAATGAATTCTTTTTATTTTTATTCAAAGCAAGAGAAAGGGTAAAAAGTGAAAAACAACGCGACAAGAGTGATAAGTGACCTTTGGCGCACTGCGGATCATAGGGAGTCGCTAAAGACACCTAAAAGGACGATGAAAAAGACTTGAAGACTTGCCCAAAACCCTTCTGAACTAAACACAAGAAATATTTAAAAAGATAACCAAGCTGACGTCAAACCCAGGCTTCAACTGTAAAAACAAAGACACTATACTTAATCAAGAAACCTTGAGAATTCAGACTTCAATCAGGGAAGCGGTTGACTGCCCCTTATTAAGGAAAAATTTTCTTGACACAAGCATGCTACTAGTGCTTAAGCAACCTACGTATGTATGTGGGTTGTCTAAAGGCAGAGCGTGTATGTACGTGTATAGACCCACTACTAACTCTGTACACCTCTGTAACTCCTCAGAAAGAAGACAAACATGTAAACTAATAGGGCAGGGAGACTTGGTATAGCACCAACAGGTGACCAGAATCCCTTAAAGACTCAACAGACTCAGAAAGAAACTCAAAAGGTAAAAACCAATCAAACACTCATAAAACCCCCTAAAACCCTAGAGGTTTCCCCAGTATGGTCGCCAGTTCTTCTATAGCTGGAAAACCCCCCTATGGACTACACTAGGGTTCAACATGTAGGCATATCTAACCATCTAAAAGTCTCCTACATTTTATAACTACCCCGAATATAGCCCACATTCATGCATGGAATACAAAGTTAAAAGATCTGGTAACTCTACCTTTAACTCTGTGTCCGGTGTCAATCCTTCTGTGTTCGATTACTCCATTGACTACAAGCCTCCTCCCAACGTTGGCTTGCATTCACAAATAGTTAAATAGGGAACTACAAACATGCATCTCATATATGAATCATGGGTTAGATGTTAGTATAAAATGTAAATCAAACATATATATTTGACACATCATATTTTGGGATAGAAAAAGTATTCATTTTATTGATATCACAATGTTTACTTACAATGAGATCGACGATTGCTCTGTGAACCTGGTTTGAGCTCCTCTTCACCAAGCTCCAACTACGCTTCCATGTATATTTCTCCTCTCACACTTCTTCTAGGGAAATGGCATAAGCTTATGATGGAGAAAAAAGGGATAGAATGGGAAATTCTGATGCAAATCTCACAAGGTGGATGCAAATTCTTGGGGCAAGGAGGGGATGTGAAACGAGTTAAGTTTCACTATTCTTATGCTTATGTTTGGAATGATACCCCAAAACCTCCTTTTTTATGAAAAGATTATGGTTATTCAGTTGGGTGACGGGCTATAGGTGGTGGGACAGTTGGAAAACTACCCAATTGCCTATAATCTCAATGAATTCCTTGCAACTTTTTAATTTTTGCAACAATTGTGGGTATACGCGGGTTGTAATGGTGCATCTAGCATACATACGCGAGTTGTAGTGGTGCATAAAGCATGTGTACACAGGCACTAGTGGTGCAGGCTACGTACATCTTCAAAAATAGGGTTTTTAAGAAGATCTGGTCAGTGATGGCTTGGAAAATATAGAAAGTAAGAGGGCCAAATGCCAGGTATGCATGTATGGTGCAATTTAGGGTTAGAACAATGTTTCTTTGTGTGCATTATTGATGGGGATTCTCCAATAGAAGCATGCACTTTGTTATAAAACTCTTCAATCCATTTCAAGTTCCATACCTTTCTTAATATAGTAAGAAAACGAAATTTGACACTTTGGAATTTCAATATGAATAGCCACCAGAAAAAGAATGACATTGGTTTGGTGTAAATTAAAATATTGTCAATTGATAGACATAATTTTCTTGTGAAATATATAATGAAGTTCCACAAATCCTTCCACCAGCAAGCATCCCCTTTTTGGAAAGTTTTTCAGTTCAACAAAAAGGATGAGAAAAACAAATAGTTGATCTAATGACTTACTAATTTACTCATCATTCTCTTCATCAACACCAACATTCAAAACGTTCAACCAAGAAATTAATTTTTCCTTTATCTATTCATAGGTTAGTTTCATTGTCAAGTAATGCTTATGTACTTTAGGGACATGTTTCTTAGTGTGTATGAATGATTAGGCTACTCGAATGGAAGCATGCACTTTATTATAGAACTCTTTAATTTGTTTTACATTCCATACCTTTCTTAATATACAAGAAATCTATGATTGACACTTTGAAATTTCAATATAAATAGCCACCAGATGAAGAATGACATTGGTTTGATGTAAATTAAAATATTTTCAATTGATTGGCATAATTTTCTTGTGGCATATATGTTGAAAGTACACAAATTCTTCCACCACCAAGCATCCCCTTTTTGGAATGTTTTTCAATAAACAAAAATGGATGAGAAGAAAGAATAGTTGATCTAATAGCTTAATATTTTACTCATCATTCTCTTCATCAACACCGACATTTAAAGCATTCAACCAATAAATTAATTTTTGCTTTATCTCTTCATAGGTTAGTTTCATTGTCAAGTAATTCTTCTTCACTTTAGGGACATGTTTTTTAGTGTGTTCGATTGACAGGGTTTCTTGAATGGCAACATGCACTTTCTTATCATGGGAATATAGCATAGATTAACAACCTTTATCATGGGAATATAGAAGACATTAACAACCTTTATCATGGGCATGGATATGCATGCACATAAACTTTGTACTTTAATGGAATTTCTTTGTATGATGTGGAAGAAATACAATTTTTTATATGATGTAAAAAAATATAGTCAATTTATGTATTAAAATATTGTCAATTGTCATTTTGTAGCTTGGTACACATATATAATATATATGGATCGAAAGGACTCTCCAATTATGATTCACAAATCCTCTAGGATATCTAATGAAAGTAGTAGAGGGACTCCTAGCTCGAAAGGTAACCCTAGTCTAGTAGGGGGAAATAGACACACAATGCAATCTAGTGAAGGAAGGAGATCTAGTCCTTATGTGCAACGATCGAATTCATTTACATCTAGTAAGGCTGGACATGAAGGTACATGTATGTTTATATGAACATGTTAAATTGTGCATGCATACATGTTGAAATTGATATAACTAATTGAAAGTTTGATAAATTTATTTTCAGATGCATTGTAATATCCCCAAAAATAATTAATTATTAAAGTATGTGTGCACCTAGGAATAAATTTTCATTTTTTGAAAATTTGTATTTAGAAATTTATTTCCATTTATGGAAAATCCAAATTTGGAATTTGATTATTTGTAATTAATTATTTGTGATTGTTGGGAAAAGATTTGATTTGCCCAACTAACTCTTTGACTGTGACACATGTAAAAGACAAATCTTTTATATATTAATTGTTGAAGGGCAAATGGAACAACCAGGTTGAAAACAATTGACCATGACTCCATGAGTTGGTAACATAATTGAGTTACGTCAGGGATGAATTTTACAAGTGGAAAATGAGGAATTTGACCACTAGCAGCCCCTTGAAATCTACGAAAATTACCAAGGAGGGAAAATACCTAGGAACAATATGCTCATGATATACAACATATGGGAGGAGGTACAACATTGCTTAGTATGTTGGAGAAAGGATATCACTTGATGTTATGAACATTGTTTAGTGTGAGGCAATGGGATTTTTCATATCTGAAAGGAGGATTGTAGGAAAAGAGGATCATTGTGATTCGCCATTATGGACTCATGGTCAGGCTAGGGGGTGAATGGAGCAAATAATTCGGCTATTATGTTCTACGTTTGGGTGGAACTTGGTTGTTCCATTTGTATTCCAACATCTTATTCAAATATGTACATCTACTTGTTTCCTTGTTGAATGTTTTGTTAATAGTTAGCTTACAGAATGAAATGGTTATAGGATAATTATCTTATAGGTTTATTTTATTCATTGAGTAAAGATACGAAAGATATTATGAGTTTTAACTATTAATGAGGTTGATTTATATATGTATAGATAATAATATATGTATATTATTGACTAGGCATAAAGAATGTTAGAACTGTTTTTTGTGTTCTGGAAAATTTACAAGTGAATACGTGCTTCAATAGAGGATAATTGTGTTTATTTCCATGTATTCATATAGATATAATTATGTACATAAATATACATGCGGAATACCATACCAGTCTTTTGTACAGGTACCATAGAACAAAAATAAAGCAAATAACAATCCTCCCTTTTGAAAAGAAATTACATCCTATTTATGCAATGGTCCAAAGAAAATTAGAGATTCAATATTCTACATAATACATGCTATCATAGTTGTTTTAAATCATGGAATCGTATTCAAAATGTGGTTTCCTTTACAATCTATTTATTCCATTAAAGAATTTAAATACAAATAACCAGTGTATCCATGAAACCCTAGTTCAAAATCATCACTGTAGAGTACCCTAGGGTAAGGACCCTGTACCACTAATAAAAAAAATAAGAGAAGTTTTAAATTAAACTCCAAGATTTGGAGCTCAAATACCTTTCGAGTAAGGCGATCCCTTGGATCCATTTTCTCTCAGAGTGATTAGTCTTGCAAGGGGAAAATCGACAGATTTAGTAAACTGTGTTAAAGTAATCAAACGAAATTAAATACTAAAGATTTAGAAAATGGATAGTACTTAGCTTATAGTTGGCATGGATGCAATTCCCCACTAGCATGAAGAGACGATCTGTCCATAGTCTGGAGGGGAGGAGTGAACCCATAAATTGTTGATGGGTACCCTCGCAAGGAAAACAGGGTCCCATAATTAGTTTTGTAACCGAAAGGAATCTAAATGAATGCTCCAGAATGTAAACAAGTAATTAAAACAGTTCTATACATTTAGTATTTTTCATAAATAGAATAATAAAGTTCACACAGTATAGTCGCATGTCCCACAAAGGCGTATCCTTCCCAATTCGAGACTACAAACAAAGTTGCGGGACATTTCTTCCCTAAGTATTAAAACTTACGAGTTGTTGATTAAAAACTCAGACAATAACACAAGTGTAAATTGAACTTAAATTACGCATTATGAACCTACTGAAATATTCCTTTCCATCAAGGAAAATCTGTCCGATAGAATAGAATTAGACGGGATTCTAGAGATATTTCTTTTCAGTATTTTCTTTTACGCAGGAGAAGTATAGATAGACAAGTTTAAAGACATATTTCAATAACAAAGGACTTGGGGAGAATATAATATAAACATAAATAAAGTATGAATTCTAGCAGAACTTATACACAGGAAATCTTACAACTTTAACAATTCATGTATAAGTATTTGAAACGTGCCAAGATTCAGAGGAAGGTCTCACAGGCCAGTTACTAAATTTTAAAAATGGGTAAGAAAACCTTACTTCATACACATGGAATGTTTTATGAATATACATTGTGTAAATTGAAGGTGAAATAAATTACAGTAAGTCTCAGGATGTGTATTCTCAGTTAAAGAGCCGATAGTTCAGGGATTCTTTGCATTGTGCCTTTTTCATGAATCCAGGAGATATATCACATAATAAATAAGGAATAATAATATAAAGTTTATACCTATAGGGAACACCATAAGAGAATTTAAAATTTACTGTAGAAACCTAGAAAATAGTTAACCACGGGATTCTCGGGCGATAGGTATGTCGTGAACAACTTAAAACAAAAATACAAGCATAAACGATAAGGATAAGATCGAGGTCACGGTCTAACTTCTTGCTGAAAAAACCCTTGATATTATTATGGGATTAATTATTGAACCACAATGCTAAAAGACATATATAAACTTCAAACAAGTCCCAAATGAAAACCATGAATAGAGGGTGTTTACAGTCGTTGGAAAAGATAATATTGTAAATTGCTATGATTTACACAATAGAGATTTACCACATAGAGAATGGATGTAAACGTTATTCATAGATTTAAGTGACAAAAAAAAGAAGAACCTCAAACCCAGAATCCATAGGGGACAGTTACAGAGGTAGTTACAAATATGATTAACATTTATAAACTACCACTTCTTTTTTTTTTTACAGGATAACTTAAGCAATATATTTTTTCTTGAGTTTACTTGGTATAGAAGGAAACCAGTTGGTCGCACGCCTCCCTTTGCCTTACACAAAGAAGGACCACTCAATGCCATTGACCATACATTCAGAGGAACATTACATGGTTAACGCTGGGGTGTTTTTTCAAAAATGGACAGAGCCAAAGGGAAACGATACTTTAGTCATCCAAAAAACCTTCACAGTGTAGAGTAATGGTGATAGGATGTTTGGGTACTCTGTCCATGTGAATAAATGAGTATGGCATGCCCACATTGGACACGATAAAATAACATCCAGTATGTTGCAGAACCCTCTTAATTATCGACCAGGGGATTAATGTGTTTATTGATAGACTTAACTTCCTATTTAACCTATCCCTCCATAATTCTTTTAGTGTTGGGCCATGTCACTAGGTCGGGTGGGATTTCATGTTGAAAAATTAATATTTAAGGATGGGTTAAGTGTGTTACCAGGCTTAGGGTTATGACCTGTCACACTGACTAGAAGCCAACCCTTTAAAATGTTAAAATTTTGTATACCGATCAACCCTTTCGTTACAATTGGCGCGCACTAAGTTCGTTTAGTTATTCTGTTAAAGTTTTAAATGAAAAATGACAAGATATGACCACTGTGTGCGTATATAGTAGGGGTAGGGACTGTATTAAGTGGACACATCTGTGTATGTGAATAAAGTTAAAATTCGTGTAATGCATGTGATAACTTATAAATACGTCCTCAAAGGAATAAACTACTGTGTATAAATAAATATATATATATATATATATATATA
>JZKD02S0508746.1:241279-262873 GCA_000966675.3 Picea glauca
ATAGGTACGATATATATACCTATATAGATATGAGGTGAGAATTTTGTATCCCATAATAATTTAAAATAATCTTTATATCTATGATATAAGAGTATAATGGGAAAACTTAATATTTGCGATTGTTTTTGGTAAGTTTAAAAGTACTCATATATTGGATACAAAATGGAAAGTGCTAAGTCTTGATTTAAAGATAGAGCTTTTGGTAAAACCACTTATAAGATCCTATATGATAAAAGTAGTTACCCATGCTAGGATATGGTTACTATAGCCCCTTTATGGACACAGTAAGACTTACAGTTCCACTTTGATATTGCAGTTTTGCGAACAGTCTAAACACTAGCCTATGATGTTAAAAATGTGGAGTGTATTGAACAGTTTCGTATGTACTGAATTATTTTAATGGGTATGACTTCACTTAGAAAAGTTAACTATCTTTTTATTTGTATCTGTCGTATTCCGATAGCGACAATAATAGATTTAAGCTTCATCAAGTATATCAAAGAAAAGAGGTTTTAATGCACCCAACAATTCCTTTTTATTTGGTAATTTTGGGGTACATTACATGCATCATTTACTAGATCACAAGAAAGAGCATCGCAAGAGAGTGCACAACTATCTGCAAGGGGTTCTCAATTTTATCAATTTATCATGGATCATCACAATATTTTTCTAATCATTAATTTGGGAAAATATGTTATGGGGAAAAGTCTCCTTTGTTAGTCAATGTACAACAACCCCAATCACATCAACAACATATGGGAGGTAAATTTATTTTATTTATTTATGTTTTTATATAAATCAATCTTGCATATGGACATGCGTATATATGTCAATGTGGATTTTCCTAATTATCTAAAAATGTTTCTAAATTTGTAGAGGATTGCGCTTTCACTGGGGATAGTAATGAAGTAGAGGGTGATAGTGAAGTTCAACAAGGGCCCGAGTATTTTCAAGAAAATAAAGATTACACCTCGATCACCACCTATCCCTTGGACATTGGCATGGAGGTTCCTTGGGAAGGAAAGGTTAGAAAAATGACTATTCAATGTTGCACAAACCACCATGCAAAGTTGAAGAATGATCTTAAGAAACTAGATCTCCCTACAAAGCGTAACCAACACTTGGAGATTTTCTACAGGTCATGTCAACTAACAGAGAATTGGCCTTAGTGGATGGGGAAGTTTCTTCTCCATCCCCCTGTTATTGAAACTTTTTCTAAATTTTGATTGTACATGTGTAAATAATTTGAAGTGTGTTTTTGTTGATGAACAATTCTAGATATTTCTTCAGGTATTTATTTCACCATAAGTGGACAATTTCAAGGTGACAAAAAGGGAAGTATTTTCCTTCAAAAAATCTATTTCTATATTTGAACCTTGTTGTTTGATTAAGCATTAATTGAATAATGACTTGCTATAAATTAGACATATTTTTGCAATATTTCTATCTTCCTTTTTCTCAAGGCATCTTTAATAGCAATTGCTCTTAACCTCCACCACTAGAGGATATAAGGAAGTGACACCTTGACTATCAAACCTAGAGGTTACTCATACAATTTCCCCAAGAACCCTAAGTAGGTGAGTAAGTATCCTTATGAAAGAGTAGGAAGAAGGTTTGATTAGCGTTTAGCCATGGAAACATCATTGTAACTTAGAAAATGAAGAAAGTGAGTCAAGCCTGAAGATACCTTTCTATTATTTTCTAATGGTACCATCCACTACAAACTAATTTTTTTTTATTATACCATATCTTTAGATAGGATATGTCCACTTAAGTACCCCTTACATCAAGAAAATCTATAAGGAATACATAAAGAATAGTATTTTTCTAACATAAATACCATCCCAATCTTAAATAAAATTTTCAAAGTTGTCTCCCCATCTTCTTGCAAAAAACAATCTTTATATAAAAATATTAAAATATGGTAGACCAGGCTCTGTTGTAAAAGGGTGTAAGAGGACAACCCATCGAGATACTGAATAGGTTTGTTGGCAGCAAGTATCGGCCTGTGGTATGAGTAGGTAAAAACATGAGAGTACTGAACAAGCTTGATGGTAGTGGGGCATTCTACCTAGCGTGGGTGATGATCTGACAAACAATAAATAAAATTCCTAAATCTTAAACTTGTCCTAATGTACAACATTACTTGTAAACAAAGATGAAAAGAAGTATGCACGGTTAAGCAAAGGAAAATGAACGCCATAAATATGCCATTGGTAACTAGCTTTAAGACTATCCTAAGAATCCCTCTCCTACCTCTTCTTAACAATATGTAGGATGTTTTATGCTACAAGTTGGTCCATAATTTAACTGTCTCGTTAGACTAATATGTGAAATTTATCTCTACACTTGGCAAGATGTAAATCCTAGGCTATTGGGAGAATTGACCAGTTCCGTATATTTTTTATTGTGAGGTGTCAGAATAATTAGGAGTGGGGGAGGGGTTTTTTGAGCCGACAAGTGATAAAAAATGCCTATCTATATTATAATCCATGAGAAGAGGAAGTAGAATCTCTGTAAAAAATTTGTTATATTGTTTTCACGATATTCTAGGCTATTATATCAATAGTTTTTTTTATTAAAATGCTAAATTCTATACTACTGACATCATTGTGTGTTATAATCCTATTGTACATTTTTAAATGAAAGATTTCTTAACTGATTATTTGTGTCAGTTACAGACTGTTAAATGCTCACTACAGATTTGTGTTACATGCCTATGAACAGACGAACAATTATTTAGCTCAGGAAAATATAGTTTTATAACTTTACAAGAATGATGACAATGCAATTAACAATGGATCATTTTATTCATGCTTATCCTTTCCATGCTCCTGTTTACCATGACTTTCATAAATTTCCCAAGCTAAGTGTTATGGGTGAACACCCATTATAATGGGGATAATTTCTATTTTCACAGGAGTACCATATGAAGTTCCATATGGAGTGTCATATGGAATTCCATTTGGAAGACCATATGGGGTGCCATATAGACAATCAGATGAAGCACCATATGGAGGATCGAATGAGGTATGCACATATTGTAGTAAATGACCATGATTTTCATGCAAAAAAGCGATCGCTCAAATTGATACACATGTTTCACTGATAAGTTGAGATGAATTGAATGGTATGTCATTAAAATTCACATTGATAATTAAATTAAAAACTTTTAATTCATTTTTATGATCAAATGTCTAAGTCGGAGACTTGGAAATTTATCTAATTTACACATAATTGCAATTTCCTCCAAAGTACACCATTCGAAATTCAAATGTTTCACAATCATAGTCACACACGCAAATCATGTGTGATGAATTCACTCATGAATTCAACTGTTTTCCACCTTAATTACATTAAACATCGGGTGTTTTCCCCAATTTCCATTCCACTCATCCCCTACTTGTTGTGTCACGCTCACCCTCTGCCCAATTCCATTCTTTTTCTCATCCTCTGTGTTGTAACCAAGCCTAAACTCTATGAACCTTCCTCCTATGAAAAGCATCTGACCATTCCTAAAATCACAGAGTGTAGAGAGATTTTCCCTCACGCAGGTTGGGGACCATTCTTGGCCTATCTGCAGGGCCACGACGATGGTGCCTCATTGAATTTATCTCTTGGGTTTTATGGGAGGCTGGAGTGCATAGGGTCTATGGACTTCATGGTCTTTGAGGATTCAATTGCCTCAACCACGAAATTGCCACGGGTTGGGGATCGATGGTTCAAACATCATGAATTTCCATGGCCAAGATACAATAGAGTATTCAAGATTGAATTTCAAAATGTTTCTGGAGACAAAAGGGTACTCCAAAGAATGGATTGAGGATGAATATATTAATCCTCTAATCGTAATTACCAGTATTATCACTTGTGAAGCTAGGTACTCCATCTTCAAAGCATTCCATTTTCGTTTGTTAGCTCATTTCCAATTTAATAAGCCCCTGAATTTTCCTTTCTAATTCTTGAAAAGTCTTGAGAAAATGTATTACCAAGTTTGTAAAAACTTGGCCAATCCTCACAACAGTTTATTGCACTAAAACCTCATCAAATTTCTTGTCATAACTGAGTTGACAAAACAAGGAAAGACCTGGGATGAATTCCTCTATCAATTCTTAAACCCCCATCTCACAGTCAATACCAACAAGAGATCAATCGATTTAGGTACCGTTACCCCATCTAAGCCTCATTATCCAAATACTCCAAAACCTCCAAATCAAACTATATATTTGTCTGAACAAAATGACAAGAAAATTGTTGATTCCCCTACAACTTCATCGGGAAAGAAAACCAAAATAATTGTTGATAATTATCAATTTCCCTTAACACCTATTCATCCTCAACCTAAGAAGTTACAAGATGCATTTCAACACGATTTTCCTTCAATCCCTATGGATAGAAGAGGCGACAATCAGTTCAAAGGGGAATATTTTTGAATAAGTACCCGAAGTGCAAGTAGAAAACCTAATGTAAAACCTCCAAGCACTTTAGATCCTATCCAAGTGTCTTCTGATCATGAAAGCCCCCATAAAAGACTCTGAGAAGTTTTTTCAGAAGAGTTTGAGCCTGATAAAGAAGTAAAATATGAACCTATTCCCTCTCACAAGCACTCTATTACTCATACCTCCCATATGCCTACATCAACTTCCAAAGTTGATATACCTTCCACATCCATCAAGGGATCCAATCCCTCTTCTTTTGAACCATCTGATCATACACCCATTATTGAGAAATTACAACAAAAAAATTCTCAGTTTCTTCAACATTTGGAAGAGAGAAAAACTATGGATATGCATCTACATCATGAAAATGAGGTATTGCAAGAAAAAGTGAATTCTCTCCAACAATTGGTTGATAAAATGACCACCACCAATCGTAGCCTCTAAACGCAATTGAAACATCGTAAAAGGACGAAGACAAAATCTCCAGGACAAGAGGGAGAAGATTATAAATCCATTCCACCCCCTCATTCATGAGTCTAGTTATATCGAGCGATTCATTTTTTTTTGCAGAGGCACCTACAAATAATTAGGTGTGGGGGTAATGTTGGGTTCATGTTTTGACTGTTTTATTGCGATGATCAAATCCTTTTTGCAAGGATATTATATATTTTATTCTTCATATTATCCATTTTGAAGGATTCTCAAAGGTTTATATATCAATTCACCATGAATTTGCATAAGGTGTGTATAATTGGTGGTTTTGTAATGGTTTTGTGATCAATTTAGTTCAGTTTGATGTTTATAAAGATCTAATGCATGGTTTGTTTGGAACAAGGAAAAATCACAATCTGATCCTCCATTCGATACCTCTGCTGGCACTCCGTTCAACACTTGATCCAACACGCAATCTCACACTCCATATGGCATGTGATCTGGCACTTAGAGTAAATTGGAGATGGCGGTTGGTACCTTGGCGGCCTGTGGTGGATGAATCTGTTATCTACTTTTTGTGCCCCCTCGTGGCCTCCAACTACAGAGCTCGACACACCTCATATTGGGCGGTTGTAGTGGTCGTTGAGTGGCTCACGAAATTTCTAGAAGATGTTGTTGTTAGAACTCATTTAATGATTTTGTTGTTTTTAGAGGAGGTCGACCCTTCCAGTGGTCTACCTCTCAAGATGTAAATCATATATAAGTACCAATACCTGTAGCTCGACTAAAGACATAATTTTTGAGAAGAAATTTATTGTTTTAATACAAACATTATTTGCAAATTTATACATAAAGTTCATCAAGAAATACCATATCATTATCTTAAATATTTTTAGAAAACATTTATGAAAAGTGACTTAACATGGATGGAAAATATATTACTATCATACTCAATTTATGATGGCCTAATACCACCTGCCTTCTTTTGCGAGGATTATTATAATGTTTCTTCAAATTTATTTATTTTTGTTTGTTAGTTTGTCCCTGACATGTGGGACTAACATGTGGCTAAGAAACCACCACTCATGGGCATCTAAGACGTCAAAATCACCTGGGTATCTCACCAGATCTGAGCCACACCAACCCTTAACATGGATGGATTTTTTGTCCCTGCAAGTTTCAAACCAGTGACTTTAACATCACAGAGTGCCTTAATAGTACACTCTGTCACTGACTGTCCTACACCTCGGGGATTGTTTCTTCAAATTTAAAACAAAATCAATAATCTGCATTTATAATGGTTAAATAATCCAACACATATTTGGTTTAAAACCCCAAAATTCTACATCAGGGAAACTTCATATTTGCACTAAATCCATACACTATTGAATTGGCTTTAAAACTCCACTCTGTCCCTGCATGTGAATTCTCAATCTATACCAAGATCCATGCATTATCAAAATATCATTTAGCAAACACACAACTTGAGAATGATTATAATCTACGCACACTTATCTTCAACACATACAACCTAAGCTAATGCATCACTATATATCCCATATTACTCAAGCATGTGTTTATTAAACTCCAAAAATAAAACCTTGTTTCCCAAGAGCTATTTAACATCTCAGTTTTCTTCACACCAGAATTCGAATCCAAAAGATCGAATCTCTTGACATTATAACCATCATTTAACCTTGCATAAATAATATTACAATAACGATTTACCTCCATGCAGTTCTAAATGAGTATTTTCCTTCAAGGTTCAAATTCCCATCATCTTGCAATTTCTAGATCTTCACGAAGTCTTCAAAAAAGAACCTTTAATGATTCTCACGAATGGAGATCTTGATAAATAGATTTAATCCTAGAGATTACTTTCTCCTCATGATTCATATGCATGGATGTTCATCACAATTTTCTAACTTGTATTGGCTTCACACCTCACAGATTGACTGCAACTTGGTCAATAATTTAACACCCAGAAATTGAATTTCCATTTCTCAATGCAAATCAATTTCCAATAATCGATCCATAGCTTTCTCATAGTGATTTCCAAAGTGCACAAGTCTATGACTTCCACTCTCTCAGTGACCACTTCAATTTCTTCTGACTCTGCAAACCAATAGCATTTTCTGATTTAAATCAACTCCAAATTGATTCTTCCAAAGGGATTTACCCTATCACTCAGAACTGGAATCTTATACATAAGGATTCTACCCAGTTCACTCCTCCTCAATGAAATAATACATTTCCTTCCTTAACCAATAATCCAATCAATGATAGATTGCCCAGCCATCAGGGTTAAACACAGTCAAACACATTCTGCAGGGTAACCTCACAAAGAACTCTCAATTTCCTCATTATAGTCCCAAAATTCGTTGATTTTCTACACGATTTCTATAATCGTAGTGGATCTGCAAAAACTAGAATCTCTTATAGAGATTCTACCCAATTTCATACTTATCAACTGGAATTTCAAACATAAATTCTATCAAGTTTTGCTCCAAATGAATATAGATAATTCGTTCAACCACTCTTGCAAATGGAGTTTTTTCCCTATCAGGATTTCATGTGCAATATTAAATTCACCAAATGCATTCATACATAAAAACAACAATACATAAACTCACACACAGAGTATATAAAACCTCCTACAAAATTGGTGAAATTTCTCTTTTCATTCATAATCAATATTGTACATACAATGAATGAATCCTGATATACTCTCCTATGGACTAATCTCTCATGTATTGTCCCTCTCCCTTCCTTCTCTTCCTATATGCTTACATTCCATACCTCTAAAAATCGAGCCTCTAGCTTCTTAACCAATTCTCGCAACTCATTCCTAAACTTATGCAACAGTTCCCAAAAATATAATTTTTTATCTTATCAGTAATGAATCATGCCCAGATACTTCTATCACTTATTCAAGTAATCCCACTATCTTAGGGATTAGTTACATGAATCATTCTTTCTATGACACCTATCGATAATCAAATCTTCTATAATTATGCTTTCTTGCTGACTATGAGTAAATTAAACATTTTACAAGAGATTTACAATGTTTTTACAGTAGACCCCTCCTTAGGATAAGGTCATGACCTTAGGGTCTAACCAATATTTAGAACTTGGATTTGAGAGCTAATGCTCCTACATAAGACTCCCAAAGTAGAAAGAAAACATGACCACCTAGTCATGCACCTTCATTCTCTATCTTCCTGGATCCCAGACTTTTGTTTGCAACTGTCCATAAGCTCTACTGTCATCATTTCTCCTTGGTTGTAACCTTCTAGGCTTCCATACCTTGTGTTGTAGTGCTCCAATGTCTTTTCCTTCATCATTCTTCAATTTCAATTCAACTTTGTAATGGACTATATGCTTCATTCTCTTGTAGCTTTTCCTAGGAAATTTCTTTGAACTCCATGATTTATCTATGATATTCAACATTTTTGTTTTCTACTAAAAACAATTCTTGTTTTCATCTCTTAGTAACTACATTCCTTCATATGCAAGAGTCTTCAAACTCTAACCTTCCTTTGGTTCACCACACATCTTCCAAAAGATTCTTAAGGCATATAAACACCTTCTCCATTGCTGCTTCAAAACAAATTCAACGGTATCATCATCAAGATGTTGGCTTGTCTCTTCATTTTACCATACAGTCTTAACGTCTTTAGAGACATCTCCCTTTGCACAATTCATTTGTTGATTCTTATCTTCAATTTTACTTTCAAGAAGTAAATTGTCTATCATCTTTCTGACTGCATACTCATACACCTTTTCTTCTAGTACATAAGAAACTTGGCAACTAACTCATATCTCTTTCCCAATCAAATCTTGGGATACTCCTTTATTTCTGATTGTAATAACACTCTTAGACTCTTGTTCTTCCAACAAATAATCCAACAACTTAATTTATCTTTGAAACCTCACAAGTACTTCATCATGATGTTGTTTATAGTCTTCAACATTTCCTTCTTCTTCTTTGAAAACCTTTAGTAGTTGTCCTTCATTTCCTTGACTAAGTTTGTTAGTCAATTTAGTTTTGTTTACTCCTATGATTGTCTTTTCATCAATATGAGACAAAACTGTCTCAACTCCTTCTTCAATACATTCTTCATTGTTGTCCTCTTCTTTATCACTACTATGTGACATTTCCAACTGTCTCTTGGGGCTATCTGAATCCTTCTTACTGACATCTCTACCTATGCATTCTTCAAGAAACCTCATTTATTCCTCCAAATCACTAAAACTTAAATAATTTACCTGAGGTCTCAATTCGTGGCTTGACTCAGACTCCCTTAATAGATTTTCCAACAATAAAACCTCTCTGTCAGCTTCCTCAAGCATTGCATTTGTATGCGTGATATCTTCCTCCTCTTCTACTTTCTTTTGGCTATTAGTAAAAGCCAAACTTCCTCTATTTTCAACTCTAGCAATATGTTGAAAATCAATGTCTTCCTTCAACTGTGTATGAAATTCCAGATGAGACCTAGTTGTCCCATCCTCCTTCATAACATAATTTAGATTTTGTCTTCCCTCTTACTCCTCTATGACAATATCAAAAAAAATTCCCATCATCATGCATTACACCTGCAAACATACACAAATTGTTAACATTAAAATCATAAGGCTTAATAGCCTCAACTGATGTTTCAAACATCTTTTCTCCATTTTCAAGTTCACAAGGAACTTGTTCTTCTCCAACAACATTCTTTTGTTGTAGCTCAACTTCCTTGAGCTTCTCCAATCTCCATTGAGCACTCAACTTGTGCTCTCTCTTCTCTTGCTGCCTATGCCACTTCAACTTCTTTCTCATTAACCATCCCCATCGTTGTTCTTATTTTCTTCTCTGCACCAGCTCCATAACACATCCAGATGGATTCTTATCTCGACTTTATCTTTGTTATACTCTTCATCACTCATCTACTTACATATGCCATTTTCTTTGGCATCTTCTTTCTCTCTTCTGTGGCTTCTCTATGAACCTCTACCATGAATTTCATTAGTCATATTATTTTAAATTTCCATGAGTTTCTTCACACTCATCATGAGTTGCACTAAGCCTTTGCAATAGCAGTCTACTCTACTACAACTACCTCACCAAGCTTCTCTTCCTAAAATTGGCCTGTTGGCAAACACTGGTTCTCTATCTGGAACCTTTTGAGCATCCTTCTCTACTCATTCTAGACTTCTACCTCAACTTGCCTTCTCTTGAGAACACTCAATTGTCCTCCTGCATTCCAACCTCAACTGGACTAATCAGGCTCTACCACACTGCTCTTTCTCTAGAAACCCCTTTTGGCTTCCTTCATCACTGCTTCAAAGCTGTGACGAAGCAGTGACCTTCTTGCTGAGATACTCTTCAACTACTGCTACCTCTTTCCTTAGCATGTAACTACTTATCTGAAAGTAGCTTTCCTTATTATCAAGAAATTCCTTGTCCTGCCCAAGATCTAAGCTTCTTATTTTCTACATGCATGTCTTCTTAACTCACAAATCTCCACTATAGACCTTTTGGCTGTCTTCTTGCCTTCTCAAGAACATTCCTGCTCTGATACCAAAAATGATGGCCTAATATCACCTGCCTTCTATTGCGAGGATTCTTATAATGGTTCTTCAAATTTAAAACACAATCACTAATCCACATTTATAATGGTTAAATAATCCAACACATATTTGGTTTAAAACCTTCAAATTCTACGTCAGGGATACTTCATATTTTCACTGAATCCTACACTATTGAATTGGCATTAAAACTCCACTTCGTCCCTGCATTTGAATTCTCAATCTATATGAAGCTCCACACATTATCAACATACCATTTAGCAAACACACAACTTGAGAATGATTATAGTCTGCGCACACTTATCTTCAACACATACAACCTAAGCTAATGCATCACTATATATCCCATATTACTCAAGCAAGTGTTTATTAAACTCCAGAAATAAAACCATGTTTCATAAGAGCTATTTAACATCTCAGTTTGCTTCACACCAGAATTCGAATCCAAAAGATCAAATCTCTTGACATTATAACCAGAATTTGAATCCAAAAGATCAAATCTCTTAACATTATAACCAGAATTTAACCTTGCATAAATAATAGTCCAATAACGATTTACCTCCACGCAGTTCCAAATGGATATTTTCCTTCGGGGTTCAAATTTGCATCATCTTGCAATTTCCAGATCTTCGCAGAGTCTTCAAAAAAGAACCTTTAATGATTCTCACGAATGGAGATCTTGATAAATAGTTTTAATCCTAGAGATTCCTTTCTCCTCACAATTCATATGCATGGATGTTCATCATGATTTTCTCAGTTGTATTGGCTTCACACCTCACAGATTGACCACATCTTGGTCAATAATTTAACACCCAAAAATTGAATTTACATTGCTCAACGTAGATCAATTTCCAATAATCGATGCATAGCTTTCTCATAGTGATTTCCAAAGTGCACAAGTCTCTGACTTCCACTCTCTCAATGACCACTTCAATTGCTCTTGACTCTGCAAACAAATAGTGTTTTCTTCTTTAAATCAACTCCAAATCGATTCTTCCAAAGGGATTTACCCTGTCACTCATAACTGGAATGTTATACATAAGGATTCTACCAATTTCACTCCTCCTCAATGAAATTAGTCATTATGTTCCTTAACCAACAATCCAATCAATGATAGATTTCCCGACCATCAGGGTTAAACATAGTCAAACACATTCTGCAGGGTAACCTAAAAAAGAACTCTAGTTTTCCTCATTACAGTCCCAAAATTTGTTGATCTTCTACAAGATTTCTATAATCATAGTGGCTCTACATAAATTGGAATCTCTTACAAAGATTCTATCCAATTTAATATTTCTCAACTGGAATTTCAAACAAAAATTCTATCCATTTATGCTCCAAATGAATATAGCTAATTCATTCAGCCACTCTTACAAATGGATTGTTTTTCCCTATCAGGATTTCATGCACAATATTAAATTCACCAAATGCCTTCATACATAAACTCACATACAGAGTATATAAAACCTCATACAAAATTGGTGAAATTTCTCTTTTCACTCATAATCAATATGGTACATACAATGAATGAATCCTGATATACTCTCTTATGGCCTAATCTCTCATGGATTGGCCCTCTCCCTTCCTTATCTGCATGTAGTCTTAAATCCCATACCTCTAAAAATCGAGCCTCTAGCTTCTTAACCAATTCTCGCAACTCATTCCTAAACTTATGCAACAGTTCCCAAAAATATAATTTTTTATCTTATCTCTAATGACTCATGCCTAGATACTTATATCACTTCTTCGAGTCATCCCACTATCTCATGGATTAGTTACATGAATCATGCTTTCTATGCCACCTATCCATAATTGAATCTTCTATAACTATGCTTGCTCGCCAACTACGAGGAAATTAAACATTTTACAAGAGATTTACAATGTTTTTATAGTAGACCCCTCCTCAGGCTAATGTCATGACCTTAGGGTCTAACCAAGCTTAGAACTTGGCTTTGAGAGCTATTGCTCCAGCATCAATTTCACTTTCGATGAAACATAGAAATCAAGTTGAAAAGGTACCAAAAGCCAACAAAACCAAAACTTGTAAAGTAGCCAAACCTCAAGGATTCCCAAGGCCTTATGAAGATGGAAGTAATTTTGAAGTTCATTAGTTTATTGAAATTGGGCCATGTTGTGAAATAAAAGAAGAGAAGTAAATATTTCATTGTAGTAATATAGGATTTCAATATTCCATACATCAAGAAAGATATCAAGTAATCAAGGTGAGTGGAAGAGCCATGTTAAGTTGATTACGGTTCAATATCTTACGATTATTGTTGATTGGCTTGTTCGAAATTGAAGGTGAAATTGGAGATTTCCATTTTGTCATTGTTAGAAGAGGAAGATGGTCACTCAAGTGATAGAGAAGGATGTCCATTACCCTATGGACATAGAAGGCGTTTGTTCTATATTTAAGAGCCATTTTCAAAGTAAAAAAATACTAGAGTGGGAGGAAAATAAGAGAAATCAGGCATACCTGGGTTGAGTTGGAGACGAAGTTTATATCTTGTAGATGTTTGTTTCTCTATGAATTCATATTTGCTATATGAATGTAAAATTGTGAGGCATAATGTGGTCCAAATGGCCACAAATTGCACCCACGGGCTCTTAAAAAGGGTCCAATATGAACATGTGCACGTTCCTAGGAACACACACGTGTTCTTAAGAATGCACATGCACTCTTTGGAACATGCCTATGTGGCGCATTAAGTGGAGGTTAAGGGTTTGTCGAAATTGTCACACCAGGAACATGTATTTGTTCCTAGAAACACACATGCGTTCTTACAGGTGCACATTCCTACTCACCCCATTGCCACTTTATCGTCTACCAACTTCGTGCACTCACCTTTATGTATATTAATATTTTCATTTCAGCATTAACTAATTATTATTAAATGTTATACCATTATATAATTTGATAATTACACATTGTAATTTCATAACTCTTATATTATTGCATTTAATTTCATAATAATATACTAAAAAAACGCTTACTATAATTGAGTTTTTTTTTGTTGTAGTATATGACGAAACTATCATCTCTCCGGGCTTGTACTAACGCACCCATGTGATCTCACATGGAATAGGAATGGATTTACAAGGTCCAAACTAACGACATCACAAGAAGTTACTTAAGAATGCAATTTATCACCATCTAATCTACACCTCATGAATACCATAATCTTATATTTTATTCATTATATTAATCCATAATTACTCAATTACTTTACATTTTTTGAATAATTTTATATTGTATTCATTATGTTAATCCATAATTACTCAACTACTTTACAACATTTTTAAAAATAATTTTATATTTTATTCATTATATTAATCCATAATTACTCAACTACTTTACATCTTTTTAAATAATTTTATATTTTATTCATTGTATTAATCCATAATTACTCAACTACTTTACAGATTTCATTTTTATTTTTATTTTATAAAATCAATTACAATTCTACATATATTTTGATTTCACAAATTATTTTATATTATAATATTCTTGTTTTATCTCATTTATTATAAAGGTGATATAATTATTACGAATTTCATTAAACTAATTTGGTAAACACTTTCTCCTATTCTACGTAGCTCATATAGCTCATAGATACAATTTTGTGGGCAATTATTTACTCTATATGATTACTATGGTCATCTTGATTTTTTTCGAATGACATCCTTTACCAAAAAAAAAAATTACTATTTTGGAATAGTTTGCACAATAAATATAATATCTATAAAATGAACGTTATCACAAAAGAGTCACTATAATTGATATAAATATTTATATGAATCAATAATATCATGAAAGTGAAAAATAACATTTTATTTTTAAGTTTATAGTCAAAATTTTATCCATTTTTCAAAGTATCATATCAACAAAAGTTCCTTGTTGTTGACCTTCACTTGGGAAACCAGATCAAGTAGAGGATAATATTATTAGTCCAAATATATTGTTTGTAATTTTTTCAAAAAACTTTTAAAACTAGAGGTACCAAAGATACTCTACTATGAAATTTGATATAAATAACAGACCTATTCTGATTTTTGTCTATCATTTTGACCAAAAAAAAATACTTGAAGGGTACCCTGCTTCAAGGAGCCAAAGACCCGGCTAAGGAATACAGGGGATTGTCTGCCTGAACATTGTCTTGACCGAATTGTTGGTTGCAATTTGTTGTTGGCATTGTCAGATTGTTTGAAACAGGAGGAAGCCGAGCTATAATCTCTCTGACTATCAGGTGAATACCATCAAGCTGAAGTTGAGCTGCATTTTGGGGAATCCACCCTAGTCTAGAGCATTTGTCCCATGAAGGTTTTAATATTCCAGCATTTGTCTCCCTTACTCTTGTGTGCCCTACGCATAGAACCTAGTGAATTGTAGCCTTGGCTACTTCAGAGTCCGTAGTCATGTCTCTTTCTAGGATAACTTCATCTTTGACTTCATCCAAATACGTTGAAAGTGATGGGGAGTATTACTCTGGTAGCTGTTTGTGGCATTATGAGTCTCATGTTGCACTCGGGAGACTCGTCTTCCCTCTTCCAGCTGGGAGGAGGACAAAGCTTTTGGAGCCCCCGAGCCATGACGATAGCCTCTTGGATAACCATATCGAGGAGCCATGATATTCCAGACTAAAGAGTGGAGAAAAGGGTGATACAAGTGTGAGAGAAAAGGAGTAGAGTGTAAATCACCGACGATGGAGCAAAGGAAATTGATTTCAAGAGTTGGATTCGCGATTTGGAGAGTAGGCATCGAGCATTGGCTTTGGATCACGTACATAAAAAAAAATTCGGAGATTGACATGGAGAAGGTTGACTGTGAGTGTAAAATTCCTCTACTCGTCGGGAGGATGAGTAGTTAATGGCATTTATATGTCGAGATAGGTGGCTGCTCTAACTAGGATCTGAATCAAATGAAGAACTAAAATACTTTTGGGAGCTCAAATGGATTCCCATTCGAACCTTCTTGGAGGAACTTTGTGCCTTAATTCTAGGATATGCATGTCGGCTAGAGGGTCCTTTCTTTGTATTAGAGCACAGTTGGTGGGAGCCTCGTCTAAGCCCAACTAGCTACCCATTTGAATGATCTTGAGGGTGTTTTTTTGCCTTAAATGTTGGAGTGGGATGCGGGATGGAAGTTATTCCCTCTGTAGGAACTTTGCGTTGGTGGGAGCCACCTCATTATGTCCATTGATGGCATCCTCGGGGAGGTTTCTCCCCCACGTTAGCATCCCTAAAACCTCATATGGCGATTGGTGGTCCATCGAGGCTATTGTTGTACACTTGGAGTGAAAATTTTTGTTCGTGTGAGGAATCCAAGGACTCTCACAAGAATCTTGTTTTCAATGGAGGATTTCATTGGCGAGCCAGTATGCAATATTTTTGGCCGAATGACCGATGTGGCTAGGAAGAAGCTCCAGGATGAGGCTTATAATTTTATGGATTTTCTCCAGGCTAGTTTCCAGCCTCTATTTGCTGGAAATTTTTAAAATTAGGGATCCTCGTTGCATACGATTGAGGATGTTAATGATTACTTATGAATCTCCCTCTACAATGAGTTTGGAGAAGTCTTGTTGTGAATATATTCTTAGTCCTTCTTTCAGAGAATGGAATTCTACTACGATGTTGGTGGTAACGCCTATTTTTCCCTCATAAGTTTACAAGATGTTTCCCTGAGTGTCTCTGAAGACTCCACCATAACCTGCTTTTCTTGGGTTCCCTTTGGTGGCCTCGTCGATGTTGATTTTGGTGAAATTGGAATGAGGGGGATTCCATATAGAAGGAGGAGTAAGAATGAGAAGGGATAGGGAGTGAATCATAGTGGCTAGGATAGCTTTGATATTAAGTGATTTGCAAATTGAGATCTCATGATGGATTTCATTCCAATCCTCTTCTTCCAATGTTGAGAAAGAATCCTTTCTTGGATGGATTTAGAGATGTTTCTCCAAATATTAGAGGGAGAAAGCGAATGCAACTTGAATATCCTTCTGTTGCTCTCTTTCAAGGATTTTAAGGTGAGGAAGTTGGGGAGGATGGTCTAGGATCTATTCACTATAGGGTTTTCAGTAACAGAAAGAGGCTAGAGTTTGATATGACTTGGATGGAATTTCTTGAGCATGTTGAGTAGTTGAAGAGTAATTCTGAGTAAGTCCAGAGTTCCTTAGTATAAGGGAAACCATTGAAGAGTTTTTCCATAGTTTCCTCATGCAATAGGTAGAGATTAAATTGGGAGGGAACTAAGAAGCCCCATTTCCAGAGATTGTCCCAAGTGAGAGATTTGTTAAGGATGAGAAATAAGAGGAAGGTGCAAACGTTTGACCAGATATTTTGATTCCATATTGTTTCCCATATGATAGTTTTTGGGAGGCATTGGTGCTTGGATGCAAAAGAGTAGGCTTATTTTGTTGTAAAAACTCGTGAAGAAGAGTTTCCCCAATGAAGACGGTACAGTTGGTCAAATAATCATATTTTTCTTTTTAAGGTCCTTCAGGAAACTAGAAAGGGTAGTTTAGTCTGTATCTCTAACCTAGTGGTGCATGGGAAGCCATATGCGCCATTTCTACTAGTTTTCATATGTAGTCCAGTAGTGGGAAACTAGAGTTTTATTTGGTCTAATCATTTCTATTTTGAGACTTTGAAGAGATACTTGGTTTGTCCATATAGGATTTTGTTGCCACGTGTCCTCTCGAAAGTGGGCTTCCTGACCATTTTTTATTTACCAAAAGAATTTTTCCTGAATTAGGTGGCGGTTGTTTCATGCTATGTTCCATAGGTTGGATTCTATTGGAGCATTATTCATTCTGATATTCTAGCTCACTTGAATGCTCTTTGCATAATTTCTTTTCGAGAAGTTGTCCTATTGCATTTGGGCTAGAGTCTCTGGATCACGCATACCTAACCCTCCTTTAGATTTTGGGAGGCAGATAGTCTCTCATGCCATCAAATTCAATTTATTTTTGTTCTTTGAGCCTCCCAAGAGGAAGGATCAATGAGGTTTTTTTATGGATTTGAGAATGAATTTGGGGGGCGCTAACATAGAGAAATGGTAAATAGTCATGGCTTGGAGTACAAATTTTATGAGAATGAGTCTTTTGGATATATTAAGGGCTTGAAAGGACCAATTGCCAAGTTTTTTTCCATGGTTTTCAGGGGGTCTTCCCATGCTATTTTCTTTAGGGATTTTTCAACTCGGGGAACACCCAAATATTTGGATGGAAGCTTACTTTGATGGTAGCCTGTGATTCTCATTAAATGATGTTGTATTGGTTGAGGGGTATTGAAAAACAAAATTTGGGACTTATCTTGATTGATGGTCATCCCAAAGGCCTATGAAAAGTCTTGGAGAACTTGTTTGATGTAGATAACTTATTTTAATGTTGTAGTTTCCATTAACATGGTTTCATCCAAAAATTGTTGATGAGTAG
Organism: Picea glauca; assembly: GCA_000966675.3. Taxonomy (NCBI): domain Eukaryota; kingdom Viridiplantae; phylum Streptophyta; class Pinopsida; order Pinales; family Pinaceae; genus Picea; species Picea glauca. The sequence goes on from JZKD02S0508746.1 coordinate 259,152, forward strand.
CAGGTTTTTCTTCCCCATGAAGAGAGAGTCCCTTCCATTTTCCTTCCACATTTTTTTCCTTGATGTCCTTGCCTAAACCTTCCGCCATTAGAATAAAGAGAAAGGGTGAGAGTGGGACTCCTTGGTGAACTCCCTGAGAGGCAGAGAAGGTGGGGGGTGGTGAGCCATTAACAAGGATTGAGAAAGATGAGGTAGAAATAAGGGATTTTATCCATTGAATACAAATCAAAGAGAAGTTGAAGCCCTCAAGAGTGTTGTATATGTAGTCCCAACTAAGTTTGTCAAAGGACTTGGAGTGATATAGTTGAATTAGCAAGATTGGTTTCTTGGAAGTATGGAGGTAATGGAGGGTTTCATGGTTTAAGATAATGTTATCCAAGATTTTTCTCCCTTCGACATAACCCGACTTCTCATGAAAGATTAGGGAGGGGAGGAGGGGTTTAAGTCTATTGAAAATGATCTTTGTGATTAGATTTTAAATGACATTGCATAGATATATAGGTCAGAATTTTCTTGGTTTTTATACTTTGTCCTCTTTGGGGATGAGAGTGAGAAAGGTAGCATTGAAGGAAAGGATAAATTTTTGAAATCTACATGAGTCTTCCATAAGTTTTAGGACATATTTCTTAATTACCAGCCAAAAGGAATGGTATAAATCATTGGTGAAGTTGTTTGGGCCTGGTGATTTTCCCTTGGTAATTTTCATGATGGCTTGCTCCTCCTCTTCCATGGTTATTTCTCTCAACAAAGTTTCATTGTGATCTTCTGTGAGTATTTTTTGAATGTGTTGAGTAATTTGTATTATTTCGTCATATTTATGTTGTTGGTGTTCCTTCATTAAGGAGCTATAGAATTGAATTATCTCTGATTGGATATCTTGATGATTGCAGATTTTATTTCCTTGAGAATCTCTCAGAGAGGTGATTCTCTTCTAGTGTTGTCATTGTATCATCGAGTTGTGAAAGAATTTAGAATTCCTTTCTCCTTCCTTTATCCATTAGACTCTGTATTTCTGATGCCATATAATTTACTCTTACTTTTCTCTAGCTCTACAACCAATCTCTGATCTATTACCTCCAAGCTTGACCTAGAAATGGTGGCCTCCACTCGAGTAGGGGAAACCCTCTCCTACCACAATATAGTGGCTCGAGACAACCACCACTCCCCTTCCTCCACTACAATACCTACCCATGTGCCCTATGATTCTCCTAGCCAGATGGAAGATGAACTGCCAAAGGATGCTTCGCCTAGACCGAAGACTCAGATAGCCTAGAACCAATCCATCTTGACCCCTGAGAAAAAACACTCTTCAACCTGCATCCCGCAAACAAAGGAAATCCTACAGTATGAAATCCTCTCCCCCATCCATGGTCAGAACATCCAATACATGAAATACGGTGCTATGATATATAAATTTATGGGCCTTTGGCCATCGAAAAGAGAACTCCTCTAGTGGATCAAAACCCGTTGGAAGCTAAAGGTAGAAGTCTCACTCAAATTACACTCCAAAGGATTTTTCACTATAGTGTTTAACCAAGTTGAGGAGATAGAAAGAGTCTTCCAAGGTGGACTTTACATGTGCATATGGAAAGAAAATTTTATCTCATAAAAGTAATATTTCACTGCATCTTCAGTTTGGATTAGGCTCTACTCTCTCCGACAAGAATACTGGCATCCAAAGATTTTGGAAGGAATAGGAAATACTCTTGGCTCCTTTATTGGCATACAATACACCACTTTACAAGGCCACTAAACTTCCTACGCTAGAATCTTTTTCTACCTGAATGTTTCAAAAGCGTTGTCGGCCTCAATTTTCCTCAGATACAAGGACAATGACTAGATCGAGATGCTCAACTATGAGTATGTCCCCTTCTAATGCAGAAAATGCCACACTCACGGACACCTTTTCAGGGATTTCCCTCTGAATAAGAAATCTAAACAACCCAAATCTTAGGATGAGAAGGATGAGGATGGCTTTGGAAAAGTCCTTGCTAAATGAAAAACTCTAAAGAAAATCCCCACCTAGCCAAATCGCAAAGGACCTCGTATAAGCAAAAACTTTGAGTCACTGAAAATCATCTCTAAACATGGGATCCCAACTCCCAAAAATACTTCTGAGATCCAATCAGAAACGACTCCAATTCAAGATCAGAACACCACCCTTTCTCATTGACCCAACCCCTTAATTCATGATCCTCTCCCCAATGACTAGGATGCCATCATGACCCTAGTCGACCTTTCTAAGCCAGATTTAGACGATCTTCCAGACATGGAGCTCAAAAATATTGATATGCAAAGCATAGTGGCTGTATGTGAAAGAAAAGAAGAGCATTCCATTATAGATAATCAAATCAACCACATGCAAACTGCTCTCATAAAATCAAGAAACAAGGAAAAATTAATAGCATCTCAAAAATGTAAGCACTCTTTTAGATTCTCTCTTGGAATAAATAATTCTTCAAGTACAGAACCAATTAAGTTTCCAAAAGATGACAAATAAAGAGGAAGCCCCTCCAATAAACAATTATTACAAGAATTGGGAGAACTACTTCTCAATTCCGGAAGAATCAAGAGCATGGCAGATAAATTTTCCTCCCAAACCCAACCTTCTCAATGATTATCACCTCTTGGAATGTAAGAGGCCTCAATGGCCCAAGAAAACAAATAATTTTGAAGACCCTAATCTCTGTTGAAAAACCCTATATTATGATGATCCGAGAAACAAAATGTACTTCCAAAACCTTCGACAAAATTTCTTCTAAGTGCTAATGAGGCTTCCTCCTAATAGAGGTTGACGTAGAAGGAGCATCCAATGGCCTGACCATCCTCTAGTACCCTTCTGAGATCACCCTCTCACACTTCTTCACTACCCATCGTTCAATCTCTTTTAAATTCCAAACTATAGCTTCAGAACAAATCTGCTACATCACAAATGTTTATGGACCTCAAGTAACGTAAGAAAAATGATCCTTCCTCCATTCCTTGTACCTCTTGAGCCCTTTATTTAACGACCATCCCTCGATTCTATATAGAGACTTCAATATTATTTCGTCCCTCTCGAAAAAACAAGGAGGTGTCAATCGCCTTGATCCTCATTCAAACAACTTTAAGGAAAAAATCAACGATATAATATTAGTGGACTCGAAAACCACTAATGACATCTTCACGTGGAACAACCACTGTAAAGGCGATCATCAAATTGCCTCATGTCTCGATCACTTCCTTATCTCTGAATCCCTTCTACTTGGAAATTTGACCATTGAAGCTTCAATCCCGCCTTTCCATGGATCTGATCATTGGCCCATTCGCCTCCACATTGATATCCAAACCATCCCTGAAAATTGACCCTTCGGCTTCGAATCCTTTTGGTTAACTAATCCTTTTTTCCAGTTGAACTTCTCCTCATGATGGAAGGCATTTATTGTTAACTCTAGTTCTCATAAAACAACAATGGAAAAACTCAAATAAAACAAAATTTGGAAATATTTTCAAAAACAAAAATCAACTCCAAGAAAGAATAAAACAGACTCAACAGCTCATGATTACGAATTGGTGGTCCCAAGAGCTTATCGATGAAGAAGGCCCTCTCAATGCTCAAATATCTATGATATAAAAGTTTAAAATAACATTATTAAGGTTAAATTTATATTTGTTTGAAATGAAAATAGTATGATGAAATGAAAATAAAAAGCTAAAAATGTTTAATATTTTATTAACAATTT
>JZKD02S0508746.1:262883-296394 GCA_000966675.3 Picea glauca
TTTTTATAACTAATAAAAGAATTAATATTAATAATAATTAACATATATATTATTGATCTTTTATTATATTTATTTTGTAAATAAAAACAAATATAAATTGAAATATCTTTTACACAAGTAAAATTGTATTTATATTTATATATATAGTTTTTATATAGATATAAAATTACTACAAATTTCTTTTAAAAAATTATTTATAATTTAATTTCTCACTTAAACGTCATCAATAATATCCATACGCAATTTTTTATGCTTTGATGAACGGAGTAATACGCCCACACAACGACGAAGGAAATGAGGTCATGGTAGTATGAGAATGGTAATAGGGGATCGTCTCTTCCAAGAAAATTATCAGTACACACTTTGAGGTGGGATGTAAACTTTATATTATATTATATTATGTATGTATATAATTTGAATATAAAAATTTTAATAACATAATATTCTTATAATTACATCATATTATATTTTGAAAAGCCATTCAAATAAATGAAGTTTATTAGTACACACTTTGAGGTGGGATATAAAATACATATTATATTATATATAAAATTTAAATATAAAAATTTAAATAACATAATATTCTTATAACTATATCATATTATAAATAGAAAAATTATTGAAATACAGATTATATTATATATATAATTTAAATATAAAAATTTAAATAACATAATATTCTTATAACTATATTATATTATAAATAGAAAAGTTATTGAAATAAATGAGGTAATGGTATTATGAGAATGGTGATAGGGGATTCTCCCTTCCAAAAAAATATTAGTACAGAACAAACTTTGAGGTGGGATTAAACTACATATTATATTATATATAAAATTTGAATATAAAAATTTAAATAACATAATATTTTTATAATTATATCATATTATAACTATATCATATTATAAATTGAAAAGTCATTGAAATAAATAAAATCGTTTCTCTAACTGTAATGTTTTTTAATAATTATTTAAGTTTGCCACGTCATCGATAATATACCCCACAAAAATTTTATGCTTTGACCATAGTGCATATTGATGACAATCGTGACGAGGGATCGTGGCTTCTAACTATTTCTATTTTTATATCTCTATATATTTATAAGTGTTCTATTATTCATGTCTGCACTTGTATACATGGTCTATTATCCATAAATTTCTATAACTAAAAATTCCAGAATAGATAATAGGTTTCCGTAACTAAAAGACTCTTGGCATGTAGTGCATTTGGCCTTGGAATCTAGCTTTGATGGCTACATAAGAATGTTAACATAATCTCTTTATTTGAGATAGTGTATGTAGGTATTAATGTTAATTGGGTATGAGATAGTGATTACTAATTGTTATTTATTAATGTTGGTTGATTCATCATTATTAGTTTAAAAAATCATGCCATCTGAAATGACTTTTTGGTGGTTCTTAAGGGGGTTCTACTTTTGCTAGATGCCTTGTGGTCTTTGAAAATTAACAAGTTTTTTTACTTCCGAGGAAGACATTACTTAGCCAATCAAAGTTAATTTTAGGTCTTACTCAAGGACCAAAATATAGTTTCAAGCTAGACAATATCCTAAAAAAAGCTAGTGTTTCTTGTAGTTGTCACTGACACTGTCTCTAGTGGGTTTAATTGCTTTGTGACAACATTTAGTCTTAATATCATACATGAAACCAAATACTATCATGGTTTAAATTTGACCTCTTCTATAGTAAAATGTGGAATGCTATTATTATTCATTATTATTTTCAAATTAATTTTCTTTCTTTATTTTTTCTATTCACAATTTTCTTAAATATTTTCCTCATAATTTCCTAGAAGTGGACAAAACAATAGTGATGTTTAGTCTCGACACTATGTGTGTACCGAAATGTGCCATTGTCAAGGAGGTAGAGATATTTTTTTTAATATCTTCAATTGTCACAGAGGTATGGATGGTTTTTAATAAATTTATTTCTTCTAAATTTTTCATTGTAATAAGTTCAATTAGTAGATTAAAATTTAAAAATTCAAAATAAATAAATGAAAAAGTGAGAAAAAACGAGTACAATAGATTAAATAAAATCACTAAAGGAGGTCAAAACTTATGAAGTAAGTGTTATAGCATATTTTGCCACACCCTTGCATAGATGCACTTGTTGGCTCGAATCTGAAGTCCATTTCCCTATTCAAGGCCAAAATTCCCTATAGTTCCTCCTCTGAATCTTTAAGAAACTCCCTTTGGAAATTCATGCACTACTTTTGATTTGACAAGGTGGATATCGAAATTTGTGTATGCACTTTACTCCTTAGCATCAATCGTATACATTTATTTGACACAAAAAATATGTAAAATGTGAATTTTCGGGTGAAGCTCATGGTTTTCTCCAGTTCATTACCCCTTATAGCCCATGTATAACTACTCCAAACACCTTTTTGAACTATAAATACATGTCATTGGGTATAGGAGAGAAAGAATCCATTGAAGCATCATTATGCTAGAAAATTTCCACAGAGTTTGAAAACCCATTCTTTGATTTTTTAATATTTCCCCCTTCATTTTTGGAAACCTTTATTTGTAACACCTTGCTCATCTATCCTATTCAGGAAGAGACTCATTCTCTTTTCTTGACTTGTCTTTTGTGGAGTCAGGAGGTACGAGACATATTTTGTGGCCCGGTTCGAGGCATCTGGATATAGTTTCCAAGTATTGTCGTAAGGGTATCATGGTGTATCTATCTTTTATTCCATGATGTTAATATAATGAGACCTCTCTTTTATGTACCAATCTTATGTTATTTATTTACGTTCATAAAATATGTGTGCATTTTATTATCTTGAAACYAACATATTAATCCTAGTTAGTAAAACTAAGAGTTAGTTGTTGTAACTACCTTCTTTGCAACATTCTTTCTCTTTGTGTGTAGGTTRACAAAGAAATATTTGGAGCATGGATTTGTGCAAGGAATGTTCTCCAAATGTTAGGATCTAGGTTAGTCATCTTTGTGCTCAATAGTAGTTGGTTATTTATGAATTCTAAATGCTTMKTTTAGATAGAGGTAGTACTTGGAGTGCATACTATGTGTGATCTTTCAGCCTAGATCATAGGGGGATTTATCCCTGAAACTGAATTGGCATATTCAATGGGGATTTCTCTTTTGGGTTCGAATTAGGTAATTTATTTTTGTTTTCTTTTGATCTTCTTTGCTTTATTTATGTTTCTTCTTGTGTAACTGTTGTTTCAAACCCCAAGCCTTTCAAAAATAAAGAAAAAAAAAAGTTTTTAGTTCTTCTTTGGGTTCTTTAAGTTTTCTTGGATTGCATAACTATAGGAAAAGTCTTGTCCTTGGTGTCTCAATTTCTTGATTGTTGTTGCAATAATATTTAAAGCCTAAGTTTTCTTCTCTAAGTTCGATACTTTTCTTTCATGTATTCCTTTTATTTTTCAAGCATAAAAAGAAACATTTCTTTGTTTTAGCATATTTTGTTTAATTTTTTTTAGTAGAGAAAAAACAAAAACCTACTTTATTATTAGATCTGTCTCTTCCTTTCTGTTGTGGATTTTAATTTCATATTTGAGAAAAGAAAAGAATATTAGTAAAGGAATTTTTTTTTCTTGCCATCATGGAAACCATTTAATAGGAAAAAAAAACTATTTTGTTTTGTTCTTTTTCTTTTCTCACAATCTAGGAAATGTAGTTCATGCATTATGCTTGCTTGAAACTCATATCATTGAAGAATTAGTGTGAAGTTTCCTGTGCGAGTGTTCTTATAAGTTTCCTTTTTCAAGAGTCTCTGAAACATCAATATTTTCACTTCCATTCTGATCCAGGTGGATATTAGTGGCCACCCACCTATTCCAACTGGCTCCTCTTGATAGTTATTAGTTCAAAACTTTTATCTGTAATGATGAAATATCTTTGTAATTATGGGTTTTCCACTTGTGGGGCTATCTTGAATCCCTATACAACATTCGATTGGATATTTTTGATCACCCACCTATTCCAACTGGATTACTTTGGAATTTTTCATGTCAGTACATATTACTGTACTTCTAGGGCCGTTTTTGAAGCCCTAAACAATGTTTTTTTAGGCTTTCCATAGGTCAAACTATAGATGGAATCAGGTTTTAATATCTTAATGTGTAATTGGCGAAAAGACCTTTCCAATGGGCTATCACACACCTAAAGCGGAGGTCATATGAAAAAGTTACGACCCCGGTAATTTGAGGTGCCAACTTACCCATCAGGTCCCACATAACTTTTGGCGTTTCATCTCCTAGTGTTAGGTTTTTGGATGTCTAGGGTTTTGGCATTCATGAGTAATGGTAAAATTTCCTCTGGAGCCTCATTATAGTCATTTTTCTCACACGGATGCACGTAGAAGCCATATCTCTTCTCAAAGATAGCTACCACGATTCGAGCAAGTTGTCTTCAGTTCTGTAATTTTATAGTTTCAACCTATTTTATTTATTCAATAGAAGTTATTTTTCACTGGATATCTGTTGTTGTTATCTGTGTCTCTGTGTTATTGTATTCAGTTTGTTATTCATTTTGTTCCTCTCATAAATTTGGATCAGTGGTATCAGAGCAGTCTGCTCTTCATTTATTTTTCTTCATGCATGTCCTCGACAAGATCCGGGTACAAGAAGTTGGGAGTCGAACTAATCGAGCCTTTGCAATATCAGTCGTTCCAAGCCTGACAACAAATCATGGGGGACAAGAAGAAAGATGATGAAGCAGGACATCATTTTAAATTGTTGCTTGTGGAATCCCTTGCGTGACAAAGGAACGAAATGGTGGACAACTTTGGATAGATCCTCTGACAACTTCCCAAAGGAGACACATATTCATCAAGTAGCCATGCAAACCCCTTCAAGGTAGAAGTAAATTTTGATATTCCATTATTTGAAGGACTGATAAATGCAGATGTTGTAGATAAATGGTTGAATCTACTTGAAGGGTATTTTTTGGTCCACAATTTTTTCGATAAGGAAAAGATGATTTTTCCAGTCCTCAAGGTCATCCCCCATTTTAAGGACTGGTGGGATACTTAACCTGAGCAAAGGGACCTAAAGGAATCTACAATATTTGTGGTCGCGCCCACATGGGATTCCTTCAAGGATGCGATTAAAGAATAATACTACCATGTTGGAAGCTATGAGGACCAGTACACAAGATGGACCAGATAGTACAATATTTCACCAATAATTTCCATACCCTGCACAAAAAATTGGGTATCAAAGACTTTCAATGACATCTAGTGCTAAAATACCATGGTTTTCTACATATATACATTCCAACATAAATGGAGTTTCTGGACTTTCCATCATTAGGTTCGGCTTATAGATATATTGTCAAGATCGAGAAGAAATTTAAGCAAAAGAGGTGAGAGTTTGTATCTACAAACTCCTCATAGTAGAAGCAGGGCAAAGGTAGCCCAAACCCACAAAACAAAGGACAGAGAAAATATGTGCACTCTCAGGACAACCAGTTCAAGCCACAACAGAAGACAGGTAGTGAGAAGTTGAAGAAGGACATGCAAAGGAGGTGTGAGTACCATAAAATCCCTTGGTACAACATTGAAGAATGTTTCTCCAAGAATTCACTGGTGGTCAAGCTGAAAGCTTCCAAGTCATAGGAATATTCTGACTCCAAATCAAATCCAGATGGAGGGAAGCAGATTATCAATGTCGAACCCAACGCTAGAAGAAACAACGAAAGGGGAACAACTATTTCACTCACAAATGTAGGTAAAGGGGGATACACTTCATTTCATTGTCGATAGCGAAATTCAAAAGAACCTGATCTCAGTAGAGGTTGTCAAGCGATTGGACCTACTGATGACATTGCACTCGCAGCCCTACACCATCGTCTGGCTTCGCCAATGAAGAGATATTTGCTTTAGCCAATAGTTTCATCTTCCTTATGACATCAAGCCCTTCAAAGACAAGGTATTGTGTGATAATTCTCCCCTTGAATTTTGTGATGTTCTTTTAGTACAACCATATTTGTGGAAGTGACATGTTGTGTATGAGTCTAGACCGCATAGTTTTATTATTACTTTGGGTAGACAATTGTACAGGATACCATAGGTAGCGTCGCCTATCGCTATTTCTTTAATCTCTGGTAAGCAATGCGTAAGGTCAATTAAGAGACTGGGAAGTGCATCTTCTTTATGATCTGTGCTCATAGTAAGAAGAAGGTCATTGCCACATCTGTGACCTCTACACAGAGCCTCTATTTGCAACCGAAACAAGTGGAAGGGATCATGGAAGAGTACAAATACATATTCTCCTCACCCACCGCAGTACTGATGCACTACCAAGTCAAGCATCCAATTGATCTAAACCCTTGTACACCTCTACCTAATGGACCAATATATTGTTGCTCGTTGATGGAAAATCATGAAATCAAGCATTAGATCCAAGAGTTGCTTCAAAAGGGGCACATTAGACCCAAATCCTCCCCTTGAGGAATCCCAATTGTATTGGTGCAGAAGAAAGATGGGACCTAGCGGCCCTTCATTGATTACAAAGAATTAAACAAAATCAAAGTTAGGAACTAGTACCTAATTCCCTGAATTGATGAACGTCTTGACCAAATCAAGGGAGAAATGTTCTTTATAAATATTGACCTAAATTATGGCTACCACCAAGTTCCCATTGAACTGAGTGATGTATGGAAGACAACTTTTAAATCTAAATAAGGTCTCTTTGAATGGTTGGTCATTGCCTTTGGCTTAACATATGCACCAACAACTTTCATGAGGTTGATGAATGATGTATTAATACCCTTCACCAACTCTTTTGTGGTGGTATATCTGGATGACATCCTCATCTTCAATAGAATTTGGGAGGTGCACATGCATCATATTCAGTAGGTTTTGAGCACTCTGCGGCATCACAAGCTATATGCCAACTTGGAAAAATACTCCTTTGGCATGAACATGGTCAAATACTTGGGCTACATTATTGATGAGCATGGGGTACATGTAGATGCAACTAATGTCCAAGTCATCCGTGACTAGATAGCCCTGACCACACTAATCGAGCTTCAATACTTCTTGGGACTTTCCAACTTCTACCAACGGTTCATGTTGGTATTCTCCCATATTGCATGGGCCTTCAAACAAGTGACTAAGGGTGGTGATAGGGAAAATTTTGCATGGGGGAAGGCACAACAATGATCATTTGATGATTTGAAGAATCACTTATGCTCAACTCCAATACTCTCCTTACCCGATCTTCAACAATCGTTCAAGATTGATACTGATGCATCTGACTATGTTGTAGGAACATTTCTCACTCAAAATGGTCATGCAGTAGCATACCATAGTGAGACACTCTCAGATATCGTCCATAAATACCCCATCGGTGACAAGGAAATTTATTCTATTATGTAAGCATACCATTAATGGAAACATTAAATTTTGGGAAAGGAAACAATCATCCAAACTTATAAGAAGCCTCTACAGTTCATAGAGACACAGGGGAATTTGTAGAACGACTACCATCAAAAGTGGTCCACATACCTGCAACAGTTCCATATCAAGGTCAAGTATAAGACAGGTAGCACAAATTGTGTCATTGAATGCCTCAGTCAACCTCCCATGGTTGCACTCACCACTGTGATCCATTCCTATGGGCACAAGGCATCTGAGTAGCCCCAAATTTATCAGTGAGATCCTAACTTCGCCACCATCTATCAGCTCTTGGGTACATGCATGAATGTCACTGATTTTCATATTCATGATGGACTATTATGCCATCTAGGCCATCTTTATGTCCCTACAAGTGAGCGTGTAAAGATGATTTGGGAGGCTCACTGCAGTCGGATGGAAGGACATTTTGGCATGGAGAAAACTATGGTCGTTCTACATAAACATTTTTGTTGGCCAAAACTTTGACAGGACGTCATCAAGTATATCAGATCTTGCATTGCCTATGCAATTGCCAAGCCAACCATCAAGAAGTAGGGCTTATACACCCATCTTCTTACTCTCGATATTCCTTGGGAATCCATATCGATGGATTACATGTCTAGCCTTCCATCCACCAAGCAAGGAAACCATTGTGTATTTGTGGTGGTTGATTGGTTTTCAAATATGGCCATCGTCACAGCCTGGAAGAAGAGCATCACATCGAAAGATAATGCCAATCTCTTCTTCGAATGAGTATGGGTCCATTTTTGGATACCACATACCATCATCTTTGATTAGGATAGCAAGTTCCTCAACACATTTTGGTTGATTATCTGGTCACTTCTAGACAACAAGCTCACTAAATCCACTGCCTTCCACCCTCAAACAGATGGCCAAATAGATGTAGTGAATCAAATAATTGTGCACATCCTGCGCATGTATAAATATAAGAATCCACATATATGGTATGAGAGTCTCCCCTATGTTCAAAACAACTACAACATGGATCTCCATAGCTCCACCAGTCATATCCCATTTCAGGTGGGGTTGGGATTCCAACCCTTGGGTCCTATTGATGTTGCACTACCTCTCGCAACCACATAGAAATAATATTCCCATGTTCAGTTTGAGGCTGGAAAAGCCACCATATTCATTGAGTGGATTCAACACATCCTCCAATAGGTCCATGATATTTTGTAGAAAGTCAATGCTAAGTACAAGAAACACCATGATCAACATTTGGTACCGCACAAGTTTTAGGTGGGAGACAAGGTATGGTTACATTTGTAGAAAGAATGCCTCACAGGGCCCCATCAAAATCTATGTCCACTTCAATATGGGCCTTAAAATATCACCAAGGATGTGTGTGACAATGCTTTTGAGCTCAAAAATCCCCCTTCCTTGGATTGCACACAGTGTTCAATGTGGACCTCCTCCGACCATATTTTACACCATTATTGGACACATTGAAGATCGCAGAATAGTTGAAACCAATAGATCTCAACCCTCACTGCATGGAACATGCATCCACTGATCAGATAGTGGACACACAGGTAAAAGGAACTCACCAGCAGAGGATCTAGTTTTATCGAGTTATTAAGGAAGGGAAACTCCTACACCAAGGCAAGTGGCTCAACCAGAGCCAAATTCAACAAACATTTCCTCACGTGATCGGGGCACTCAACGCAATGGATACCATTGACTCCTAAGGGGGGAGGACTGATCCAGGTGGATATTGGTGGACGCCCAACTATTCCAACTGGTTTCTTTTGACAATTTTTAAGTCAACATGTTTCTTTACAATGATGACATTTCTTTCTAATTATGGTTTCTACGCTTATGGTTCTATCTCGAATCCCTAGACAACATTCAGGTGGATATTGGTGGCCACACACCGATTTCAACTAGCTTATTTTAGAATTTTTCATGTCAGTGCATCTTTCTGTACTTCTAGGACTGTTTTGGAGCCCTAAACAATGTTTTTTAGGCTTTCCACAATCAAAATGTAGATGGAGTTAGACTTTGATGGAATAATGTGTATTTCTCGAAAATAAATTTCCAACGAGCTATCACATGCCTAAAATGGAGGTTGTATGCAAAAGTTACGACCTTGGGAAGTTGAGGTACCAACTTACCCATCAGGGCCCAGATAAATTTTGGTATTTCATCTCCTAGGGTTAGTTTTTTGGATGTCCAGGGTTTTGGAATTCATGACTAATGTTAAAAAGGCCTTTAGAGCATCATTGCAATCATTCTTCTCCGACAGATTCACATAGCAGCCTCATATATTCTCAGAGATACCTACCACCATTCAAGAAAGTTGTTTTCAGTTATGCACTTTTACAGTTTCAGCCTATTTTATTTATTCAATAGAAGTTATTGTTCACTAGATATCTGTTGTTGGTCTCTGTATCTATGTGTTATTGGATTCAGTTTGTTATTCATTTCATTCTTCTCATAAATCTGAATCACATTCCTTCTGAGTAAGAAAATCCACTAAAAGAAATGCTTAGTGACAATTAACTGGAATGTTTTGTTTATCGTAACACCAATTAGTTTAGGGTGCAGGGCCTTGGAACAAGATTGGAGATTTAACCCTCTAAGGCTGCTCAAACTTAAACAAATATTGTTGATTAATGAGGGATCCAAATTTAATCTTGCATAGGTTTTTTTTGGGAATCTCCTTTAATACAAGAGCTAAATATTAAATCACATAAGGATAAGTGAAAGATATATCTCCTCTTCTTCTTATTTGAACGTTTGTGGATCACTATGTATTTGGGAGTTTCATGAGTACCACTTGGACGCCTAAGGTGATGATTCTTTTGGGATATTTGGGATTTGTTACCCTACTCATATCCATTTTTTTTAATGATCATGACTCCCCCAAGGATCTAACTACAAAGATAAATATCAAGGTACCTGGGACAAATGATAAATTGTCGCTTTGGATCCTTTGGAGGGTGTTTGTATTCATGAGGACACTTTCAACATTGGTGAACATTGTGACTAGCTTATAATAACTATTTATCACTCCTTCGTTGATCAGTATTGGGAATTAATTAACCCATGTCATCCCACAAAGGTGCCTTTCAAAACTTTCCATTTGTTTTGACTCAAGACCTAATCCAACTAGGATGACATTTTGGAAATGTTGTTTGTGTGTGTTATTCCTCTTAGGATGCTTTAGTGGTCTGATATGTTTTTCTTGTTGGACATAGTTTGTGTCTTTACTTCTAGTTTTGGATCATTTATTCAAGGTGGCAAACCAATATCTCCACGAGATGATAATCACCTCTCGCCTTTTTCTTGAAAATCTAGAGCCACCTCCTAGAAGGCATGGTCTTTATAACATTGATTCATAAGAGATAGTGCCTGAGACTTTGGAAGACATGAAAAATCATGCAAGTGAGAGACTTGTGCATAATTAAAATATGGATAAAGTTATTAGGAATACCGACCAAGAGACCCCTTCTCAAGGGAATTCTTATGTTTTTCCTTTCTTTGGAAACATTGGTTCCCCTTTAGTAGGCACGTTGAACATTCTTGAGTTGAATGTAGGACTATAAATTTGGTTTTGGACCACTCCATATTTCTTGAATTCTCTTTATGCTTCTCATATAAGAACCTTATGTCACGGCCATCATATTTATGTTAATCATTTACCTTCTTGATAATTTATGCCTACTCCTCCTCCTTCTGCCTCATCTAGTGAAAGTCTTGTTACTAGTAACCATAAGTAAAAAGGGAATAGGAAGTGGAAGAATAAGAAGAAGTCACCAACCTCTACAAGTCATGCTAGAGACATGCAATCAATAGATGCAAGTCATGCTCGGGTCATGTTAGGGACCTAACCTCCCTAAATCCTCACGTAGGTAGAATAATATATTATCCATGTAATAAAGGCCAATATTAACAAGGCCTAGTAATTAGGAAGAATAAGTCAAATGCAAGAAGACATAATAGAAGCTTCCACTTATAGAACATCTTCCTCTAGATTGTTATTTTGATAGACAAGTTTAGTATAAATAGGAGTTGAGGGCATGCGAATTTTTGTATTGAGAATTATTGTAATAGAGCTATGATCTACTGGAGGTTTCCCCCCTCCCGAAGAGGAAAGTGAAAATTGTTTCCTATCAATAAAGGTATTATTTTCGTGTTGTGGTTTCATCTATTGTGTTGTTCCATTGTTATTCTCTACGATAGTTATGTTTTTATATATTATAATATATCTGGTACCTTACAAGTTTTATCAGAGCACTGTCCTTGGCAGAAAATTGTGGGTTCTTTTTCTTTCAGGGTAGAGAGGTATTCCTCCATCTTAAAGATACAAATATCTATCAGTGAGTGCATAAATCTGCAGTCGGGGAAGTATACATGTAGGAACTACAAGAGGTACTTATGCGCAAATTGTTGGCCACCCTTGTAACTCCTATTGGTACCCCTTCAAGTGGTAGCGGATCAGAAAATACATGTCTATGGATTGACCTATATTTATGAATCCCTCCGTAGATAAACTGATCAACCTTTTGAATGCTATAGCTCCATCGAGAATATCACTCGGGAAGATACTCTCTAGTACCTGGATAGTTAGGTAGTATGGCTAAGGGCATGATCTATCCTCCTTAGTTGGTGCCCTGAGATATTGGACCAAGCGCTCTTGTCGGACCTTGCACATATATCAGAGAGATATAAATAGGGAAAACCCTTTTTTGTAGAAAACCTAAATACCCTAACCCTTGGGATGGAAACAAAAGAAAAATAGACAAGATCTATTGTCGCACAACTTCACCCCTTGCATTCTGGTTGCGAAATTACTAAACATTTTTTCATGTTAAGAATTTGGGCCTTTCAACACTGCAGTATTCTTCAGATTGCAATATAACTCCGAAAGAGTTAAAAAAAAGTTTGGATCTTCCTTACATCATTATTTCACCCCTATCTCATTGTATTCCTCTCTTCACCCTGAACGTAGTCATAACTATCATTTTTCAACAATTTTATTTTTTTGTGGACCTGACCCCCTTTCAGCCCCCTTATTTGAGACTTACCCCATTGAATTCCCCTCATCTCCATCATTTTCATAATACCCTTCACCCATAACCCATTTTTTGTGTGGTCCCACCCATCCCTTTTCCCCTTTCATTATGGCCCACACTCGTTGCCAAGACATTGAAGCATGCCTCAATTCCTTGTCCTTTGATTTCGTAGTGAGCCAGTATGAAATTTGGAAGATCAGTGCCAATATTACCACCATCAATAAAAACATACATTCCACCATAGACACCAAAATGGAAACCCTAAAACATGAAATCTCTACCCAAATTGAATCCTTTGTTGGCAAGATCTACGCTAGTATGAGTATAACTAGAGACCTGACGTCATATGACCCACCTTTTCATACTGAAGGTGAAGCTTCATCTAATTCCCATAGTTTTCATCCCTATAACTTTTATCATGACCTACACATTATGTGTGTGGATGTGAAAAAATTTGATGGATTGGATCCCATCGACTGGGCAACTCAAATGGAACACTATTTCTATTTGCATGACATTACAGATGAGTTGGCCAAACTCTGGTATGGTTTTCTCCATCTAGATCAAGAGAGTTGGTAATGGTGGAAATGGAGAAAAAATGTTCGCCAAGGGTATGTGGCTTTCCCACAATTTGCTGCAGAGATTTATGAACACTTTGACATTGACACCCACCATTTAGGCCATTTGAAAAAGTTGAAACAATCTCGAACAATGGAAGACTTTATAGCTTCTTTTGAGCGATTGGCTTTCCACACAGAGGGCGTGTTTGATGCTTTTTTTCAAGAATGCTTTATCAGTGACCTCAAAGATGAGATAAGGAGGAAAAACATGTTGTCTCTTCTCAAACTCAAAAAACCTCATTTATTTTTTTCCCTAAAGCAGTCTCTCTCACTCCTCCTTACACTCCACTAAAGATCCAAAAATTGACCCGGGAAGAAATGGTTGAATGCCAAATCAGGGGACTTTGTTATAATTATGATGAGAAATTTTTTCCTGGGAAAAAGTGTAGGGAACAAAATATTTTTATGGAAATCTCTAAGGATGTTTCAGAATAAGAGGTTGAGGATCCCCTTATGGAAAATTCACCTGAACCCATTGACCTAACTCCATCCTTAGACTCCCTAGAAGTTGAACTGGTCATTTCCTTGAATTCTCTTATTTGCTTCTTTGCTCCCCAAACCCTCAAGCTCATTAGTTACATTAATCATTATATGGTCATCATCCTCATTGACAATGGTCGCACCCATAATTGCATTCATCACCACATTTCCCAAGAAAAAATTGTTATGTCTGAGCAGTTAAAAACTTTCAAATCATGATTTCCAATGGTGGGTCCATGAAATTTGGGGGGAATTGTGAAAATTTGTGTCTCCAAATTGGTTAGTACCACATGAAATATCATATGTTTTCTATCGACATGGGTGGTTGTGACATTGTACTGGGGACTAAATGGTTAAGGACTATGGGCCCCATTCTGATGTATTTTAAGTAATTAACCATGAAATTCAACCAGGAGGGACAACAATATAAGTTCCAAGGAATCACAATAGGTTCTTTTGAGATCATCAGTGCCCATCGCATGGAAAATATCCTAAAAAAAGGTCATTATTGCATTATTTCACAACTCCATTCCATTCAAGCCACTAAGACACCCTCTATTCCTCTTGACCTCCAATCCATCCTCTCCAAACATCAAGCTATTTTTTCCACTCCCCATGGAATTCCTCCTTCCCATGGTGTTCATGATCATTCCATTCTCATCGTACCCAAAAACCTTCCTCCCAATGTTCATCCCTATTGTCATCCCTTTTCCCATAAACATGAAACTGAGAAATTATTCAAGAATTTCTTGTCGCAGACATTATCTGTCCTAGTAGTAGCTCCTATTATTCTCATGTGTTCATATTACTTAAGATATAATTCTCTTTGTGCATGTGTATTGAACTTATCCCCCTCAATAAAATCACCATTAAAGACAAATTTCCCATTCATTTCATTGATGATCTCTTGGATGAATTAAGTAGTGCCCGGCTCTTTACTAAAGTTGATGTTCATTCTGGCTACCACCAGATACGTATGAATGAGGGAGACATTCCTAAGACTGAATTTCAAGCTCATGAGGGATACTATGAGTTCTTAGTCATTTCCTTTGTCTTGTGTAATTATCCCTCCACTTTCCAAAGCCTCATGAATCATGTCTTTCATCCTTTTCTCTATCATTTTGTCTTAGTTTTCTTTGATGATATTCTCATCTATAGTAAAATCTAGATAGACCATATTGCTCATGTTGATCGAGTTCTTCAGCTACTCTCTCAACATAAAATTTTCCTTAAACAATCAAAATGTTCTTTTGGAGCCTTGGAATTCAATTGCTTGGGTCATATTGTTGGGAAGGAAGGTTTTAGGGTCAATCCTAAGAAGATCAAAACTATGCATGATTTACCTCGCTCTAATACTCTCAAAATCTTGTGTGGTTTTCTGGGTTTAACAGGTTATTATCGTGAGTTTGTTAAGGATTATGGAAATATTGCGACACCTCTCACTAGTCTCCTTAAACAAAATTATTTAACTTGGACTCTAACAGTCGATCGTTCCTTTCAATCCTTGAAGGAAACTATGTGCACCACTCTGGTCTTGGCCCTTTCTGACTTCACAAAGACCTCTCTCCTAGAATGTGATGCTTCTGGGAGAGGAATTGGAGCACTCATTATGAAATATGATCGACCTTTGGCCTTTACAAGAAAACAACTGTCAGAGAAACATTTGGGCCAATCGATCTATGATAAGGAAATATTGGATATTTTGTATGCAATGGATCATTGATGCCCTTATCTATTAGGGAAACACTTCCAAATTAAGAACGATCATTAGAGCCTCATGTATTTTTTCGAACAACGTCTTTCATCCCCGAAGAATAAAAAATGGGTGGCTAAGCTCTTTGGATATGATTATGAGATAATTTACAAGAATGTAAAATACAATGTAGTTGTTGATTCTCTTTCAAGAAAATATGAATATGAAGGGTCCCTTTTTTACCTATCCTTCATTGTACCAGATTGGCTCCAAGATATTCACCATGAATGGATCCAAGATCCCAAAATTTCGAGTATGATACAAAAATTGCAAGCCAATTCTCTAGTTTCCCTAGGTTACTCTTGACACAATGATTATATTCTCTACAAAGACCATCTGTATTTAAGTAAATAGTCATAATTTAAATCCGTGGTGCTTTCTAATCTTCAAGCTACACTCACAACTGGGCACTCAAGGTTTACCATAACCTATGATGGGTTAAATGTTCTTTTTTCTGGGATGGTATGAAATAGGACATTAAAATTTTTGTGGAAGAATGTGATGTTAGTCACTGCAACAAGGGAGAAATAGTCAAAGCTTCAGGAAAAATAAAACTTATTCTGATGCCACATTCTATTTGGAGGGATATCTCTATGGATTTCAATGTTGTATTACATAAATCGAAAAATTATTCAGTCATCATGGTGGTAGTTGGTCATCTTTCCAAGTATTCTCATTTATGTGCTCTTCAACACCCATTCACTGCCTCCTCTTTGGCTCAAATTTTCATGGATCAAATCTTCAAGATTCATGGCATGCCTCATTCTATTATTTCTGACAGAGATCCCACTTTCACCAACAATTTTTGTCAAGAACGGTTTAGGCTATAAGGCACACAATTACATCTCAGCACTTCCTATCATCCCCATATTAATGGTCAAACTGAAGTTGTCAACAAGTGTTTGGAAACATATTTGAGGTTTTTTTCATATGAATGGAAAAATAAGTGGCTCAATGGTTACCCCTAGCTTAATCTCGGTACAAGACTTCTTACCATACAACTACTCACATGACTCCATTTGAGGTAGTCTATGGAAAAAATATATCTTTAGTTATATCATACATGTCCGACACCTCAAAGGTCTAGGAGGTTGACTAAACTCTTATAGTTCAAGAGGTTATTCTCCATACCCTCAAAGATAATTTGGTCATGGCTCAAAATCGAATGAAGAAAGAAGTAGATAAAGATTGCTCAAAACATCAATTTGTTGAAGGGGACCAGGTGTTTCTTTGACTACAACCTTATAAGAAAACTTCATTTAAGGCTAGCCATTTTCAGAAACTGACACCCAAACTTTATGGTCCTTATACAGTTCTCAAGCACGTCAAACATGTGGCTTATCAATTATGTTTTTCCAATGACTATAAACTCCATCTTCTTTTCCATGTCTCCTTCTTAAAGAAGGTGATTGGAACTAAGTGCCAAACTCAATCCATTCTTCCCGAGTTAGATGAATAAGGATCCATTTTGTTGCATCCACAAGAAATCTTGGACTAGCATGAGCATCATATATATAGGTGCACCATCAAGGAAGTGTCAGTCCAGTGGAATGATACAACTCCAACCAATACCCCATGGAAGCCAACTACCATTCTACAACAATTTCCTCATCTCATGCTTGAGGACAAGGATATTTTTCAAGGGGGAGGGCATGTTAGGGACCTAACCTCCTTAACCACTCACATAGGTAGAATAATATATTTCCCATGTAATAAAAGCCAATATTAATAAGGCCTAGTAATAAGGAAGAATGAGTCAAATGTAAGAAGACCTAATAGAAACTTCTGCTTCTAAAATATCTTCCTCTATATTGTTCTTTTGATAGATAGATTTAGTATAAATAGGAGTCAAGGTCATGGCAAGTCGTGTCTTGACGATTATTGTATTAGAGATATTCTCTGTTGGAGGTTTCCCTTTCAAAGAATCAATTGAACATTGTTTTCTATGAATAAAGGTATTATTTTGGTGTTTTGGTTTCATCTATTGTGTTGTTCCACTGTTATTCTCTCCAATATTTATGTTTTCAACTATTATAATATATCTGGTACTTTACAACGCACAAGTCCAATCACTTCTAGTCATACAAGAGATAGGTCACCAACATCTACAATTCATGTTGGAGATATGAAACCAGCCTATGAAAGTCATGTTGAGAGAAAGAATCTAGTTAATGAAATTGATACTAGCAATAAGAAATCATTCGTTGTGATTCATGCTCATGGAAATATGTTGGGTATGTGTTATATTCTTTTCATGACTAGAACTAGTGTCTACATTGCATCATGAGTGTAGGGGAGTAAGAGGGGGGAATAGTGACCCCTTTCCCAGAGGGTCACAAAGAGGTGGATCCCCCCTATCTAGGGGTTTTGCAGGAGAGGTGAAACCCCCCTGCACTGGGGTTCCAGGGCAGTTCCCTTGATTTTTTTTTACCAATTTGTGTCTCCGTTTTTGGGTGATTTTTTCGACACATGGTTTTTCATCGATGGTTTTCTATTTTAGGTTAAGGAATTCAGGTTGTTGACTAATATGGGTTATTAGATTACGATTTTGGATGCTACAAGATCCTATATGTAAATTTTATTGTAAACAATGTATGATGTGAATGAATATAGAATATGTTGGTTTTCCTGATTTGGGTTTCTAGGGGAAAAATCTCTGTGTGATGTGTGTATTTTCCATTATATATATTATGTTATTTTATTGAAAAATTGTTTGTAGTAGATAATTGTACAAGGTTAAAATTGACATTGCCTTTGTCGTCAATGCTTTGGTTTGGGACTCTGATAATCCTTGTTACAGTGGAAGATATGCAGTATTGATTCTTAAAGTGAAAATAAATGGTGAGCAGTTCGAAAGTAGAGATCGAGAAAATTAATGGGAAATTTTTTTATCTGTGGAAGATCAAGATGGAATATATGTTGGTAGACACAGATTAGTGAATTGCGATGGATCCAGACACTGCACCTAGAGGAACACCAACATATGAATGGAAAAAGTTGGACAGGAAGGTGAAGAGCACAATTTGATTGTGTCTCTTAGATTCAGTATTATTGAATGTGTTAGGGGAAGCTACATCCAAGGAGTTATGGAATAAGTTGGGGAACTTGTATTAATATAAGTCCCTGGTAGATAAACTATTCATGTGGAAGACATTGTATAAACCAAGGATGAGATATGGAGACTCAGTGAAAGAGCATATGAACACCTTTAATACTGTGGTAAGTTAGTTATTATTTGTTGAGATTAAAATTTCAGATGAAGATAAATGTATTAGTTTACTTTTCTCTTTACCATACTCATTGGATAGTCTGGTTTTGGCCATAGGTAGTAATACAAATACCTTCAGTTTCGATGATGTGGTCTTATCCTTGGTGTCATAGTATATGAAATGTAAGAACATGGAAGGATAGAGAAAAAATTCATTATTTGCAAGAGGACGCTCCCAGGATAGAAATAGATCTAAGTCCTCAAGTGGTATATCTAAGTCTAAGGGTATATCTAAATCTCCACAAAAATTTTGTGAAGTTATGTTGGAGATGTGGAAAAGAAGGGCACTTCAAGAAGCAATGTACATCCAAAAGCATTGAGAAAGTGAAGGTATATGAAGGTTCTCCCTCTACAGAAGAAAATACCTCCAAGGAATAAGGAGGGGATGTGTACTTGTCTTCTTCAATAACACATGTAGATCATGAGGCATGGTTGGTTGAATCAGGTGCATCCTTTGATATGACTCCCCACAGGGAGTGGTTCTATGAATATGAAAGGTATGATGGAGGTAATGTTTTCCTAGGTGATGAATCGACAACCAGAATCATAGGATGAGGAAAATTCAAGTTGAGACTCATAGATGGAAGGAATAGAACACTTCCTAGTGTTCTGCACATCCCAAGATTGGCCAGAAATTTTATTTTTGTAAGCAAAATGGACGATGCAGGGATATTAGAAAAATAAACCTGTAGGATGGTTCAAGGAGAAATGATGTTGCTGAAGGGAGTTTAGATTGGAACTTTGTATAATCTTCAAGGAAGAATTATTAGTAATGGGTGTAATAGTTCTGTTGTTCTTGATATTGGAGCAGAAGAAAAATAAAATCCTATAGTCTCTCGAGAAAATGTTATGTTGTGGCATCAAATATTGGGGCATATCGGAGAGAAGAGTATTAGACTACTACATTGTAAAGGTATGGTTGAAAGTATGTCTAAATTCTCTTTGTATTTTTATTTCTGTGAACATTGTGTATATGGGAAGAAGAATCGGGTAAGATTCCCCTCTAGTGCAATGAGGGAAGAAAGAATTTTACAACTAGTGCACAGTGATGTGTTTGGACCTGTTTCGATTCCATAATTGGAAAAATTTGTGTACCATGTATCATTTATAGATGACTTCTTGAGGAATACTTGGATATATTTCCTTAGGATGAAATATGAATTCTTCGACATGTTTAAAGAGTGTAAGGCTCTTGTTGAGAATCAAATAAAGAAAATAATTAAGGTGTTGAGGACAGATAATGGTGGAGAGTTATGCGTGAATGAATTTGAAGAACTGTGTAAGGATTGTGGTATAGAAAGGTAGAATACTACTCCATATAAACCTCAGGAGAATGGAGTTGTAGAAATGATGAAAAAGATGTTGATGGAAAAATAAAGTTGCATGCTTAGTGGTGTCGGGTTAGGGAAATAATTATGGGTAGAGGCAGTGGGTACTTCATGTTACCTGATCTATAGATCACCCTCACCATAATTGGATGAAAAGAATCCACAAGAGGTATGTATTGGTAAGAAACCTTCTCTCACACATCTCAAGGTATTTGGTTGTGAGGCTTATCTTCATGTTCCAAAGGAAGACAAAGATAAGCTAGATAAGTAGGATGAAAAGTGCATCTTTATTGGGAATAAATATTGTCTCAAAGGTTATAAGCTTTGGAACCAAGAAACTAAGAAGGTTGTGTATAGACGAGATGTGGTATTTAGATAAGTGAAGGATTTTGTCAAACATGAATTCCTACCAAGTAAGAAAGAACCATAGAAAATAGAGTTTGAGCCAAAGGATGATGAATTAGACTCTACAGAATAAAAATAATCAGAAGATGAATATCATCATACTTCAGTATTGAAAAGATTGATGCGGGAAAAAAGTCTATCGGAAAGGTATACTCCACCTAATTTTCATTCAATTTTTTCTTTGTCTATTAGTGATGATGATCCTAGAACTGTTAGGTAGGTAGTGGATTCAAATGTTGGAAAACTATGGAAAAAGTCCATGGTTGAAGAAATGTCATCCTTGGATAAGAATGAGGCTTGGTATCTAGTGGAGTTGCAAACTAGAAAAAATCCCATTGGAAACAAATGGGTATTTAAGAGGAATTTGAATGTAGAAGGAAAAATGGAGAAATGCAAAGCTCGGTTAGTAGAAAAGGGTTATTCCCAGGTTGAGGGAATTTATTTTGGTGAGATTTTTTCTCTTGATGCCAAGTTAACCTCTATTATATTTTTGTTGCATTCGATTTTGAAGTAGAACAGATGGATGTGAAGAAAACATTCGTACATGGGGATATGGAAGAAGAAATCTACACGAAGAAGCCAGAAGGATTTGTTCTGAAGGAAAAGAAGGAGATGGTATGCAAGTTGAAAATGTCTATGTATGGTTTAAAACAATCACCAAGGATGTGGTATCAAAAATTTGATACTTATATGTTGGGACTTGGCTTCACAAGAAGCAAAGAGGATCATTGTGTATATTTTAAATTAATTTGTGATCATTTGATTTATTTGGTATTGTATGTGGATGACATGTTGTTGATAGGAAACAACAAGGAGATTATATATGATGTGAAAACTTAATTTTCCTCTAAATTTGACATGAAGGATCTTGGTGCTGCAAATTTCATTTTGGACATGGAAATTAAAAGAGATCGGAAAAACATGAAACTCTGGTTAAATCAAAGAAAATATGTCGAGACAATATTGAAGATGTTCAATATGAAGGAATGTAAACCGATCAGGGTCCCTATTCTTGCAAGTGTAAAGTTATTCATGGATCACTGTCCCAAGAAACATGAATAGGAGGAGGACATTTCTCGTGTTCCATATGCGAGTGTGGTTGGAAGTTTGATGTATGCAATGGTTTGTACTAGACTAGACATTGCACATCTAGTGGGAGTTTTGAGCAGGTATATGTCAAAACCATGGAAGGAGCATTAGATAGTAGTTAAGAGCAATTTCAGGTATTTACGTGGAACTACCAGTTATGGATTGTACTACCAAGGAAGAATAGGTTTGGACAAAGTGTTGGAAATACATGGCTTTTTGGATGCAAACTAGGTTTGGGATATAGATAATAGAAGATCTACAAGAGGGTATGTATTTAACCTATTTGGAAGAGAAATCAATTGGATGAGAAAAACATAGTCTGTAGTGTAACTTTTAACTACATAAGTTGAATACATGGAAACCACTCATGCAAGAAAGGAAGTAGTATGGTTATAGATATTGTTCTCAGGTATTAGATTGGTATAAAAAGTTGTAAGGATAAATTGTGATAGTCAGAGTGCAATTTTTTTGGTGAAGAAACCAACTTATCATTCAAAGACAAAGCATATTGATGTTCAATATGACTTTGTGAGAGACATGGTTGAAGGAAAGAAGGTGTTGCCGATGAATATGAACACTTTGAATAATGTTGTAGATTCATTAAAAAATATGTGAGCACTAAGAAGTTATCTTGGTGTAGAGGATATATGGGCATTGTTTCCCTGAATTGTTTACTATGTGACCTTGTAACCCCATGTATGAAAAGAAAAAAAAAAGTGGGAGAATGTTGGGAATGTGTTATATTATTTTCATGACTAGAACTAGTGTCTATGTTGTGCCACGCACGTAGGGGGGTAAGAGAGGGGCAGAGAGTCCTCTTTCCTAGGGGATCACATGGGTGTAGATCCCCCTGTCCAGGGAGTTTGCAGGGGGAAAGAAACCCCCTGCATGGGGGTTGGAGGGAAGCACTCCCCAAAAAATAGTGTTTTACTAGTTTGTGTGTCCATTTTTTGGTGGGTTTTTCAAGACATGGTTTTTGGCCAATGGTTTTCTATTTATGGTTAAGGAATTAGGGTTTTTGACTAATATGGGTTATTGGATTATGTTTTTGGATTCTACGAAATCCTATATGTATATTTTATTGTAAACAATGTATGATGTGAATGAATATAGAATATGTTGGTTTTCCCGATTTGGGTTTCCATGGGAAAAATATATGTGTAATGTGTGTATTTGCCATTGTATCTTTTTTGTTCTTTTATTGAAAATATGTTTGTAGTAAATAATTTTACAAGGTTTAAATCTATAAAATACACCAACCAATGCATGCCATACTGGGGGCATTGGTACTATTGTTAAATCTACATGAAGAGGACATAAGCTTGAGTTCCTTGGTAATATTATCAAGGGAGGTCACCTTACTCATCTGTGTCATTCTATTCCAAATGTACTAAGAGTGCGGTCCCTGTCTAAAATCCCTTCTAATATTGAGTCACCTTTGGTTTCCTACCAACCTATTCAATCATTGGTCAATGAAGTGATTTAGTTGATGCAATATTACGCCAATCACACTCTTCTTTTGGAAGTTAATGTGGCTAGTGACCATGTTGTTTCACAAACTATAAAACCAATGATTAAGGAAGTGTTAAAGATGATGCAATCCTTATTTGATCCCACTCTTATCTTAGAGAGTAATGAATCTACCAAAGTGGTCAAGACAATGCAGTATTTTGTTGATCCCACTCTTCCCTTGGAGAGTGATGAGTCTACCAAAGTGATTGTGTCAATACAATATTTAGTCGATCCCATTCTTATTTTGGAGAGTGACATGTCTTTTGACTATGTCTTTAGAGTTTGGGGTTTAGTACCTTCTGAACAAGGGGACTTTCCGCTCATTTCGAGCATTCTCCCTCTAAACTTGAGCATGGTTTTCTTTGATTGGTGTAATCTTGTTGAGCCCCAACTTCCTTCTCCCACACCATTCCAAACAAGGGTTTAATTTAATTCAAAAAACATTTATGAATGTGTTTTGGATGAAGGAGCCTCTACAAGAATTTTATCCTCCTTATATTGGAAAACTTTGGGTTCTCCCAAGCTTGTTTCAGCTACCAATGATCTACTAATTTTGATAGAAAACATAGTGAATATTAAGGTATTATTCCTTAGTTTCCTATCATGTTAGGTGGGAATACTATCCTAGTCAATATGTTAGTGGTGTAAGGACCTTTAGACTTCAATATGCTTCTTGGGAACGATCATATATATGATATGAAAATTGTGGTGTCCACGCTCTTTTAGATGATCTACTTTTCTAACAATGAAATCATTGTCACTATTGATCAAATTTCATCTGATAATCACCACCCTAATTTGACTTTAATTTTGTCTACCCTTTTGCATGTTCCTATTTTTTGAGTTGACTTTACGTTTCCATGGGTGAGTTATGCATCATCATATTCTCAATGTTCAATTACCTTTGGGGATGATCCTTTACTTTAGTGTTTTCCTTCTTAATATGAGTTCTTGGAAATTGATTATGTGATTTATCCAATGGGGGCATAGGAGGTCTTGCTTCTCGTTATTGGCCTGAGCAATCTTGATTTTCCTCCTAAGTCTGATATTACTATTTGTGAGACCTCGATGTTTGGTATTTGTGAGTCCTTGAGTCCCAATGTACATGATTTCATGGATGCTAAATTGCCTTCAAATGAGGCTATGATTATGGATGTTAGACCATGGGAAGACACAAATCGTAGAGTGTTATTTTTACCAAAGTAGAAACTTTACAAGTTGACTACCAATGAAACCCTTGGCTTGAGCCTAGCAATGGGATATACCTAAAGAAGTGATATGCATAAGCCACAAGGATATGTGGTGTTTTGTACCATATTGTACCTTAAGAAATTTAAGATTTCAAGTTTTGTAATCTAGAGCACAAGTTGTTTTCATAGGTTTATATATTGGATTTATTAACTTCTTGATGAGTGTTATTGTTCATATCTACAAGACTTTGGATAATTTTTCTTTTGTAACTTTTTATTGTATTGTTCCATTAGTATAGGTAATTCCCTCAAAAATGGCATATAGGTTTGATTTTCCCTTCCCGACATTGTTCATTATCCATTTCTTGGTTCATGTTTCCTTAGGATTGACCCCATTGAGATGCAACATAAATCAATCTTTTTGTTTAAAAGTGTTGTAATTCATGTGGTAGATCCTACCATTCGTGGGTGCCCTAGTTAGAACCTTGTTTATAGTGTTATAAAAATAGGATTGTAGACCAATAAAATAAAATAGATGCGGAAATAAAACACAAAAGATACAAAATACAATAGAGACACAAATATACGTGGTTCACCCAATGTGGGCTATGTCCACCAGATAAATTTCTAGGTCCTTCCTTTATTATTATCCAACAAATGAATGGATACAACCTACACCACACCCACTGTAACTTCCTCTTCTTTCTCTCACAATATCTTGTCTCAAAATACAATATTCACACTCATATTTTCACCTCAATATAATTCCCTCATACATAAAATAGGGTTTACTTCTAGGTAAAAAAACCCTAACATAAATTCTACCATCAAATATGTGACCTTATAATGGATGGTTCAAGCTCCACTACCAACATTGTCTCACTTGGAGACTAATCACAAAAAGTCCACTAATTTTGTACCTGTTGGACTATGATCCACCTTGGAATTGGAAAATTTATCATCTTCACCTTCATTCTTGAAGACCAACTGAAACTGAGAAAGAACTCAGTTTCTCCCTTTTTACTACCTTTGCTAGCATGTTTGTAGGATTCTAGATAGTATGTATATTTTCCAACTTCAATTGTTTTTCTTCCAAAATGGACCATATGAAATGGTACTTAAGCTGTATATGCTTAGTTTTATAATGAAAGAATGAGTTATTTGCAAGATGGACAGAACTATGGCTATCATAGTACAACCTGCTATTCTCTTTATTCTTTCTCGATTTCTCCATAAACATTTGTAACCAAATAATCTCTTTACTAAACTCTATAGAAACAACATACTCTTCTTCCATTGTTGAAAGTGCAACAACCTTCTGTAGATTCAAAATCAAACTTACTATTATTCCACCTATAGTAAAAACATACCCTGTAGTGATCCTCATGCTATCATTATCACCCTCCATATCTGAGTCAACATATCCCTATATAACAATGTTTGAACCTCCAAAACATAATGCATGAGTATAAGTACCTCTCAAATACCTGGGAATCCACTTCACTACATCACAATTTTGTTTAACTGGATTGTTCATATACTTTCTCACAACTCCCACTGCATGTGCAATATCCAGTCTTGTCCATACCATCACATACATTAGGATTCCAAATGTTGATGAATAAGAGACCATGTACATGTATTATATCTGCTCCTATATTTTGGGACACATCTCCTTGGTTAATTTGAAATGGTTGGCCAAAGGTGTACTAACTGCTTTTTCATTCTTCTTTCTAAACCTCTCCAACACCTTCTGTATGTACTCACCCTGAGACAATGTTAATTTGTGATTTTTCCTATCTCTTGTTATTCTCATACTAAGGATTTTTTTTGCAGCACCCAAATTGATGCAGGAGCATTGTACAAGGACAAAAACACGTGCTTAGCAAAGGAGTAGCTGGATGCGTAGATGGCAAAGGAAGCATGTTTTCATAAGAACCGTTTTGAATTTTGAACTTAAAAGGCATTAATGTAATAGTTAGGAAGAAGGCATACCTTGCATTTATATCTTGGAGATTGTAAAATAGATCTGGAGAGGTTACTCTCATCTGTAAAATGTAAAAACATTTATACGTAGTTAATGAAAGTAGGTAGATTTGAATTATAGATTAGACAGTTTAGAAGAGTAGGAGGAAAAACGGATATAGACACCCTCACCATTGTATCATTGAATTGTTGTATCATTAGCACAAAATTGAAGAAGAAGAGAGTTGTAGCATAGAGTTGAAGAGAAGAATCCATGTACAAGATCTTTGAATTAATATATGAATCTTTGAATCAGATTTCAGGGTGTTATGATGATTTCTGTTTATACATGGTGAATGGTATGCTTATGGTTGTCTTATTCTCTCTATTATGTATTTGTTATGAGGCTATGCTATGTTGAATGCATGATTTCATGTTAAGTATATGAAGTCCGAGAGAGAAAGAGAATGAGTTTCAATTGTTTCTCATCCTGAGAGAGTTCCTGCAAGGAGTGCAGTGAAACATCCGCAAGGTGTGCGTTGAAAAGGGTTATGATTTTTATCTTAGAAATCTCAGGAAGGATACCATTGTTCTCATTCCAGCAGAAGTGCAGGTGAAGCATAGAAGTCATGGAAGGTGTGTGTAGGCTAGTCAAGGCCTTCGAATTTATCAACTAAGGTTGAAAGTTTGAAGGACTATTGTTGTAGAAAGTGCACAGAGTCAAAAGATCAAGTACCCTAGAGAATTTGATAGATTTCCACAAGGAGTGCGTGTAGGAGTTCTTTTAGAGACTCGAGTTTACAAATGAAATCTCAGGAGGGATAACACCTTTGAACACTTCAAAGGAAGACATAGATTGAAACACTTCGAAGAAAGATGAGAAGCTGAATCATCACGCAGAAAGTAAATTTTGGAAGGAAAACGTCGAGTCAATTTGAGCCAAAGGTTTTGGAGGAAGAAATCAAGCAGTTGAAGTTCTCTGGGGAGAACTTGCGAAGTTGCGAGGGCCGTAGGATCTAGAGAATTTTTAGGGTGGTTAGAGGCAGGTGAACTCATCACCTTAAGATCTAGAATTAATGCGGAACGTTGATCATGTTTTGCATAAGTTGTTGGATCATTTTGTGAACTCAGAGTATCGTGAGTTGGGAGGTGGAAGACCAAACTCTTGGGGTTACGAAGTTTCAAGTTGCGAGAAGCAGAGGAAGAGATCCAAACCATTGGATCCAAGCTGTGGGAGAACCATCATATATGAATCTTCATGGAGTATCACATATCATGAGTTCGGAGGGCAGGCCAAATCCTTTGGTTGCGTGAGTTTCCGAATAGCGAGAAGCGGGAGAAACCGTCAGATCAGAATCTCTTCACTATATCACGTATCAAGGTCTTAGAGGTAGGAAAAAATTAGTTTCGATTGCAGAAGTCACAAGTTTGCGAGTTTCGAGGGCTTTTGAAACACTTGGAACGTCGACTTGGTGTGAATCGTGTGGTTGAAAGGTGGCATGATGATAAGACACCCGGAGAGAGGAAGAAGTAGTGACAGGTGGAAGACACGTTTTGTTCGAAAGGGGAGTCAACACCCTGTTGACTTCTCGTTCTTTGGGTTCTTGTAAGAAAGGGGCACAAAGACTCAACAACTCAAGTCGCGAAGTTGCGAGTCCCGAGAAGTGTTGAATGAGTCAATCATTCTCTGACTTTCGTGTCTCGGGGTTTCGTAAAAGAAGGCCCCAGAGGTTCAAGTCTTCAACTCATGAACTCACGAGTTGCAAGTGAGAATAGTGATTATCCCTAGCCGGTGGTTACGTGTGGAGGGAGCTAAAAAGGAGGAGCCATATCCCATCGCATCTCGGGTATTGGCGTTGGGTGAAGAAAAATTAAAGGGTCTTCAACATGCAAACACGCAAGTTGGGAAAGGCGCCTGTGCAAGGACCAGGCCGTGGTCATATGGAAGTGTAAAGCTCACGCTTAGTGTTAAATTCCTCAGGGTGAGTTTTAACAAGGACCTGTGGATCAGAGTTTTTAAAGGATTCAGCAGACAACCAAAGAAGCCTCTTTGGCTTAAGGAGAGTTTAGAACGATCCTGAGCGGATCTTGGCTCGAGGGTTGGGGGTTTGCGTCACAAATCCTTCATCAGAAATGAATTAGATAGTTTCATTTTGAGCAAATTTTCATCTTGCATGTTAGACCCTTCATCAAGCATGTCCTCTACATACACTAGAAATATAATATAGATTTGAGTTTCTAGCCTCTTAAAATAAACATAGTGATACAAATGACATATACTATAACCTTGTTCTATCATAAACATGTCAAAATTCAAATACAACTTCCCTGTATCTTTATTTAGGCCACATAAACTCTTATTCAACCTACATACCAAATTCTCCTTCCCTTTGACCTCATACCCCTGTGGATGTTGCATATAAATATATTCATCCAAATCCCCATGGAGAAAATTATTTTTTACATCTGAATGTTCAAGATGCAAATATTCTAGTGCCACAAGACTTAAAATGGTCCTAATCGAAGTCATTTAAAAATTGGAGAAAATATTTCATCAAAATATATACCTTTCTTTTGTGAAAACCCCTTTACAACAAGTCTAGCCTTGTGCAACTTTTTTTCTCCATCTTCTTCTTTTAACCTATAAACACATTTATTTTGCAACGCTCTTTTTCCTGCAATCAATTGAACCAATTTGCAAGTATATTTATCTACCAAGGAATCCATTTCCTCTTTCATTCATTTCTCCTACTTCATTTTAGTGTCTACATGCATTGCCTCTTCATAACTTTCTCGTTCACGATAATTAATCAATAATAAACAATACAATGAAGGAGAGTATCATTGAGGGTGTCTACTTACCCTAGTAGATATTCTAACAACACTTGTAGGAGTTTTAGGTATATGTTTGTCCTATTCTTGTACATTTTTATTTTCTGGTACCTTTGGAGCTTCTTTTTCAGTGATCTCATCAAGCACTGTGTATTTTGTGTTTCTTTTTCCTATTTATTTCCATGCAACTAATATTTTTACATGAACTTCTCATTGAATATGAAGCCTCTAATCCTAATGATTTTGTGATTTTCATAATCCCATAAGCGATAACCAAAATCATTAACACTATATCCAATAAAGGTACACTTCTTCAATTTTTCTTCAAGCTTTGTTCTATTTTCTTTATCTATATGGAAAAATGATTCACTGTCAAAAGTCTTCATAAATGGATAGTTTATCTTTGTACCTATCCATGCCTCCTCTGGAATGACACCATTCAAATATCTTGAAGGTCCTATGTTTATTAAGTAAAAACTAGTATCTACAACATCTTCCTAGAACTATAAGGGAAACCCAACATGAAATCTCATACTCCTTGCATGTTCCATGATTGTCCTGTTCATTGTTTCTAACACACCATTTTCTTTTGGTGTTCCTGGAATTCTTTTTTCTCTATGAATCCCATGGTATGAACAGTAATTATCAAACTCATTACTGCAATATTCACCTCCATTATCTAATTTGAGACAATTCAACCTCTTTCCTGTCTCATTCTCAACCAAAGATTTCCATTTCTTAAAAGTATAAAAAACATCACATTTTTGTCAAATGCAATAAACCAAAGTTTTTCTAGTTGCATCATCAATAAAAATAAGATAATAATGAGAGACACCAAGAGATGATAGTTGAGTTGGTCCCCATACATATCTATGCACAAACTCCAACTTTTCACTCTTATTTTATTTTACGACTCTGATAAATCCAATTTTCTTATGTTTTCCATAAGAACTGTGCTCACAGAAATCCAAACAAACTTGCTTCATATTTTTCAACAAATTCCTTTTGTGAATTATCTTCATTCCATTCTCTCTACTATGTCCAATCCTATGATGCCACATTGTTGTATCCACTCCTTTATAAGATAAAGAGATACAAGAGTCAGCATTAAAAATACATAAAACAAATGTACCTACCTTCTCTCCTTTTTCCATTAGTAGTGACACTTTAGTGAATTTCCATTCCTTATCTGTAAATATAGATATACATCCTTCACTTTCCATCTTCCCCGTTGAAATTATATTTCTACTCATATATGGTATATGTATCACCTCTTTTAGTAACCACTCATTTCCATTATTTTTCTTAATTTTTACCTTCCCCATTCCAACAATTTGACATGGTTCATCATCACCCAAATAAACTTGTCCAAAATCACCTTGAAGATAATCTTGAAAAACTTTCCTATGGGGTGTGGCATGAAATGAAGCCCCTGAATCTACTACCCAAGACTCAATAGTATTATCTAAAGAAATAATCAAAGCATCGTGTAACACATCACCGGTTACATTTGCTTCCTGATTTTTCTCCTATTGTCCATCTCTTTGTTTATTTGGAGCTTTTTTGTATTTCTTTAGATGCCCTTTCTTCCCGCAATTCCATCACCCTATGTTTCTTAGTACAGATTTGGATCTTCCCTTTCTAGAATTCCCATGGTTCCCTGGACTCTTTCCTCATTTGTTTGTTATTCACTTGTTCTCCATGATCAACACATTACCTAATGTCTCACCTGTTCTTTTCTGTCACATTTCTTCACTAAGGATAACACCAATAACATCATCAAATTTTATAATGTTTGAACCAGAGACATAGTTACTTACATCCATGACCAATCCATTCCAACATTCTGGAAGTGAGCACAAGATTAGAAGATCCCTAACTTCATAATAAAAGTTCACTTTTACAAAACTTAGTTGATTAGTAACCATATTAAATTCATTTAAATGATCTGCAACAGACCCACCTTTTGACATCTTCATATTAAATGATTACTTCATTAGAAATACCTTACTGGAGACTGATGGTTTTTCATATAGTTTAGCCAATGTATTCATCAAATCCTCTATTGTTTTTTATTTCAAAATATTGAAAGCCACCGACACTGCCATGCACATCGATATCATTCCTAGTTATTTTCTATCAAGAACCTCCCATTCTTCATTCTTCATGGTCATCAACTTCTTTTCTATTCTACCCAATGGTAGGAATATATCCTTCTGATATAAATAATCTTCCATTTCCATCTCCATAGCTGGTAGTTTTGTCCATTAAATTTATCAACCCTCTTCCATATTCCACCATTAATCCCACTCAAACCATGAACCCTCTTTTCCTATGATTTACCTTTGGATGTGATACCATTTGTAAGAAAAATAGGACCGTAGATAAATAAAATAAAACAGATGTGGAAATAAAACATAGAGTATACATAATACAATAGATATAAAAATATACATGGTTCACCCAATGTGGGCTACGTCCACCAGAGAAATTTCCAGGTTCTTCCTTTATTATTATTCAAAAAATGAAGGGATACAACCTACATCACATCTGTTGTAACTTCGTCTTCTTTCTCATAGAGTCTCCTCTCTCATTGTAAAATATTCACTCTCATGTTTTTGCTGCAATAAAATTCCATCGTACATAAAACAGGGTTTCCTTCTAGGAAAAAAGACCCTAACATAAGTTCTGCCATCATATATGAAACCTTATAATGAATGGTTCAGATTGACTAATAAATTAAAAAAATTGAATTGTGAAGAATTTTGTATCCTACAATTTCTTTGACTTGCATATGAATTCAGAAGATAATTAGGATCCACAAACAACATGTAGTTTGGTATCAATGCTGAAGTTTTTTCATAGGATTGGGGGCCCTTCTTAGTCCCTTCATGACTTTGTGACGAAGCCTCATAAATTATTCTCATTATTTTTCTAGCCAATACCCACTGGTCTCCTTCACTTATACGCTAATTTTCTATATTGCATTGCATTTTCCTGCTTTCTCTTTTGATCCTAATGGGGGCTACAAATTGCTATCATCTAACCTATTTCTTATGCATTCTCTTTAGTTGCTATCCTTTTCATTTATTTCCTTTCTGACTTGACACCTATATTACTAGAGGAAACCTTCCCCCGAATGTCCATATCCTACATACATTCTTTCCATTGAGCATAGGTATGTTCCTTGTTCTTAGAATTAATCTTCTTGCCCATGAAACTCATTTTCCCCACTACATTATAACGTTATTTTATTCTTCTTCAATATTTGTAACATGAAAATGATAGAAAATCACATATAAAAAAGAGGATGGGAAAGAGTCAAGTTCTTAGTATGGGTTTGGCAACAATCATGTTTTCCTTGAATAAATAACTTTTACTCTCTCTCTCTCTCTCTCTCTCTCAACAAATTGGGTTTTGGTACAGATTTGGGAAACTAAACCTTATTCATTGAGCCTTTAGTCCTCCAAATGGTTATTCTTCCAGTGACTATGGATATTCTGTTGATAACTATTATGTCACAAAATTATGTCATTGTTCATTCTTGAGTCTATTCTACCCAAGTCACTTTTTTTTCTTGTTTTTGTTCAAGAAAAGTTTTAACTTGCATTGGCCATTATTAAAAATTCCTCACTTCTCATATTGACCTTCCCATATCAAAGTACTTCTCATAATCAACAAAAATCAATGTCTTATACTCATGATATTTTGGAAGGTCGCCATTGGCTTCTTGCCAATGGGTTAGTTCTTATCGACTACGACACATTGCTTTGAGGGTTTTACCTAGAGTAGGACCCTGGGCCAATTTTCATCATTGATATGTTACCTTTCACTCAAAATATGGCAATGCATCATTAGTCGGTGACTGAGAGTTTTTCAATGTGTTATATGTCAAGACCTCTATGTCGAGTTTTCTATATTTGTTTGGTAACAATCGTGTCTCCCTTGAATAAAGAACTACTTTTGAGTCTTTCTCTCTACAAATTGGGTTTCATTATGGTTTTAGTAAATTGAACCTTGTTCATTCATTATTTACTCCTCTGAATGGTTATTCTTCCAGTCACTATGGATATTTTGTTGATGCCTTCTTTGTCACACAATTATTTCATTGTTCATTCTTTATTCCATGCTACCCAAGTCACTTTTGTGTTGTGGTTTTTATCAAGGGAATTTTTAACTTACATCGACCACTCAATAGAATTCCTGCATTTTCATGTCGACTTTCTCATATTAAAGTAATTCTTAGAATTATAAAAAATCAATTTCTTATATGCATGCTAGTATGGAAGGTCCTATACTCATGCTACTATGGAAGGTCCCCATGGAATTCTTGTTTTTGGGTCATCTCTTATCGTATATGACACATTTCTATGAGCGTTTTACCTAGAGTAGCACCTTGGAACAAGAAGTCAAGAATGAGTAGTAGAGAACCAACGAATCCTAGAATTTCCAAAGAAGCCAAAAATGAGTAGTCAAGAACCAAAGGAGGGTTATAAAATTGTGCCACCTCATACAGAGGAACCACACATGTCAAAAGGACTTTAGTATCTTATCAGGATACCTCCAAAGAAGTTATCAGTGGAAATACCATTGTATGGGGACACATAACTTAACACATGTGGAGCTTCTACATAGGTA
>JZKD02S0508747.1:0-16857 GCA_000966675.3 Picea glauca
TTTTCGGGCATGAGAAGTTACTCATTAATTGAAGGAATCATTTACCTTCTGTAAACGGTTGTGTATTAAATAGAAGATAGGCTCTGTCACTAGGAAATCGGGATTAGTTATCTAGATCCTAAGCTATAAAAACAATGGAACGAAATGTAATAAACAATGAATATCATATAGAAGAATTGCGCTGCTCAAGTGTTGGCTTTCTGAATTTAACGGAGATCAACTCATACAATGTTGTTTTTAGTATTTTAAGTAATGATACATATGTTTCTTTAGACTGTAATCTGATTTATTTTCTATTGTTAATGTTCTCTTTTACATATCCGTAGCTTAGAATTTAGTTTGCAAGTCACTTAGGAACTTGTGGCTTTTTTGACAACGATCCACCAAGAAAACCATAAGCCCTTCCTTTGTAATTTTAGCTTTTATATAGAATAGTTATGTTAATTGTTGCTTCCTGTTTTCATTAAAAGTAAGAATTGTCCTTAAAGTTTAGTAGCTGTAGAAATCAGATTTGTACATGTTAGAATCTATTTCTTGTTGTTTGATTGCTGTTGAAGTAATATGCACAGTGTTTTCCAGTTTAGAAACGAGCTCTAATGTTTGGATAGATCGATTTAAAAGGATTATTTTTCTCAGTTTCATAAGTTCAATTTGATTTGCTGTAGCTTTCAATACTTGTTTAAAGTCATATATTGCTTTTGAAATCTTACTTTTGAATGCTTGTATTTTCTTTTTAAAATTAGAAAATCTTACTCTGTTTTCTATAACGTTATATAGTTTTCTGTTACTTGGTTTAGTTTCTGAGTCACATTAAATAGATAAGTTTTCAATTAGGTAGATGTTTTAAATCGAGATTACTTTTGAAGATAGTTTTAGAAGTATTTCGTTTCTATAATTAGTATAGAACTTAGATTTGTATGCTTTATAGTATTTAGATATTTAGTTAATATTAGAATTTTGAATAGAATTAATGAATTTGAAATTTTTGCATCAAAGTAGTTTGAATGATTTTTAGATTAGAGAAGCTTAAAATTATAATAGATTAGATTAAAAGTAAATTAGAATTAGGATAGGCTCTAGTCCTGAACATACAGTGTTTGTGCTTCAAAGTTTACTCCCTGGGTTGACAATTTATGGAGACTATTTGTAGTAATATAATTAGCTCGACAACCTCCCTCATTCTTAGTCCTACAACTCAGTCTTCTTCAAATTACACTTCTACCTCTACCTCTACCTCTCACTATTTTTCCACGAGTACTTAGTTGCTTCTTTGACAATTTCTCCTTGACCTTCAAGACAAATCTGGCAGGCTTCTCCGACTGTCCTAATTCTCATTATGCTCAGCTCACCTTGAATAGCATAGAGCATTGATATATCTAGCCACAGCCTCCTCTCCTTCATCACTATGCCCAGACCTAATAGACAACTTAAAAAATTTCATGTGTGTGCTCCTTGACAGTCATCTCCTTCTACCTAAGGATCTGTAGCTTCTTGAACAAATTCAGAGTATAGTCTATAGGTAGAAACTTACCCTAGTTTAGCCACCATTCTGTCCCAGGTTTTGATTTTGTCTTTGCCTTTCCAACTCGACATTGTCCCACCATAAGGATGCATGTCCTTTCAGCGTCATGTAGGCCATCTTCACTCTTTTATGGTCTTCAATTTGCTCTATGCCAACGAATTTTTCCATGTGTCTTATTCAGTCAATTAGTTCTAGGTTTAGACTCCCTAAATAGGTAGGGGTTTCCATCTTGGGTTTTAGTCTCAAATCTGTCTAACACTTTAATGTTTCTCTCTTCTGGGTCTTCGACTATCTCAGCTTCTTACTGTGGAATTTCAACCTCCTATTCATCATCACTCACATCGTGAACTTCTGCTACAACTCCTTTTCTCTAAGCTATCTCAATGGCTTCCAGAGTAGCTTGAATAGCTCTCAATGCCTAAGCTACATCATCTGCAAGGCCACCACATTGCCTTCTACCTCTCCATTGCATGCCTGTTACTCTTCTATTATATATTCTGCTACCTCCTGCACAAATTCCCCTTCTTACAGTTCTACGCAGTAAAACCTCCTTGCTCGAACTTCAAATTCCTCCAAAAACAATTCTAGCCAGCACTCTCCTCAACCAGAGTTGTTCTCTTTCAACGGGATAAACCTACTCCGATACCAAATTTGAAGCAACCCTGTATGTATTAAAAGAAAAAGCACCAACAAGACTGCAAATTGGAAATTAACACCCAGAGCACACAACACCAATTTAGAAGTATTCATACAAAATTCTAGCTTAAGTGGGCACCATGCACACACAGGCAAGTTCATTATCAGATTTATATGAATTTTCGGAAGGAAAATTGTAAATTACAACATTAAGGTTTAAAAGACTTCAGCAATCAAATAAAATTAACCGACAGCCCTCTCATATAAGTCTAAGACGGGCATTATACTTGCTTGAGAATTCTTAAAACCTGAAATTTACTCTCCCTTTGTTTCTTCATCCCCATTTCACTGAGTAGCCTCTCTTCTTTTTCAAAGAGCTTTCCTCGAGCTCCTTTGTTATCCATTTTTCCACTGTTATGCGCCCTTGCTCTCTTCCTTTTTCTTCACACAATCTCTTCTAATCTTCCTCTTCCTTTTTTTTAACTTGTGTAATAATATTAAAAAAAATTCTGCATTAGTTTAACAACCGTCATACATACTAAAAAAATCTAACACTTAAACTAATGCCAGGTATGCTCTCAATCTGCAGACGAATAAGTTTATTAAAGGGCATTGGCTCTACAGGAAATATGCAACGGTTCGGAGGGATTTTGGGAGGACAAAGCAATTGGCCACACCCAAGCTCGTGTGCCTCCGAAATGGACCATCCGATCAAGGAGGGGCAGATCAACAGTGAGGGATTCCGGAGGTCTAAAGGGATGACGTCACCGAAGTCATCGACCCATACGGAACGAGCATGGGCCGTTGGATCGGCCAGCCCGATCCAACGGCAGGGAAGGACTTCGGAGCTGTAATCACCGACATCATCCAGCAGCCCGAGCTCTCTGAAATTCGACTAGACGCTCTTGCGTCAAAGTTCCCATTCAGCTGAGCAATCCATATTGCAATGTTAAGATGATACAGTTTTTATGTTATAGTTCCTTTCTTAGATAGTGTTCTAGAAGGTTTTTGCTGGAGCAAGGCTGAAGCTTTCACAGTTAAGGAGTGTTTGGTTTCATTTGCATGTTTGAGTGCAAGATCTTAGTTGGGTGTTCTTAAGGGAATGCAGTCTCTCTCTGTCTCTGAAGTTCTAAAACAGTTGTTCGTGTCCTCCTCCTAAATTAATTAAAAAGGAGATAATTTCGTTGTCACATTTTGATACATGCATAATACTCTTTGAAAATGTGAAATATAAAAAATGAGAGAATAAGGAAAAAAGAATGGGATGGAGGAAAACACGGAGGAATGGAGAAATTATAGAATGTTTGACAAAATCGATAGAAACTCTGCTTGACAAGCACATGACGCACAGCTCTAAAACAACTTGTAAGGAATCCTGTGGTTTGTTACATGAAACAAATAAACACGGAAATAAGTATCTTCTTTATGAAATTAATCATTTTTTTCTTTTTGGAAGGCAGTGCAGCAAAACAGTCTGAACAGCTCACTTAAAATGTGATTTCTTGAAAGCCACCTAAAGGATTGACTTTTGGGATGTTATATATTGTAAAGTAATTACTGAAACACAAAGTAATGGATTGCAAAAGTTTGGAGGTGGACAGGGATGGAGGCAGAATCTAATTGACTTTGTTAAAATAGTTGCCCTCATCTAAGGATACTCAAGTTGTAGTAAAATGCTTGTAAACCAAATTTAAGAAACGTTTGCCTTATAGACTCCTTGTCCCTTGCGTCACAGGCCCATATGTTAGCCTTCCTAGCTTTCATAGGTAGAGGATCTTCGTGTAACTCTTAAGTCTATCCACTGTAACTCTTATGTCTATCTGTTGTAACTCCGGTTTTTATTTGAAGTAACATAAGATACATTTTCAAAGGAAAAAAAAACATGTAGACATGGACATGTGATCAATAGCAAGCTGTGAAATAACCAACTCAACATGCTAAGTTCCAATCTTGCCCATGTTGTTGGGAAGCAGGAACGAAATAAAAAAAGCTGGCATTAGAAAGCAGTGTTCTGAATAATTTCTTATTTTCTACAAGCTAATATAACATTTCCAATGCATGTAATTTCACCACTTAGCAGTGCCAAGTGACTAGTAAATTTTAACTTCAGAGCAAGGTAACTGGAATAATCATGGCAGTTCTTTGGATAATATTGGCATTGCATTTTCCTAACAAATTGACATTCAAAGAAATTCTGTACAAGTGGCTTGTAGATATGCAATAAAAACCATGCATTCAAAGAAATTCTGTACAATTGGCTTGTAGATATCCAATAAAAACCATGCATAATCCTTTTGTAATATCATGTCTAGAATGTTAGTTTTCTGACAAGAAAATGACAGTAAATGGGAATGCTTTAAGACCATAGAGCTGGTAAGAAAAATGATTTCAAACAAGCCATTCCAGCTACAGGGCAGCTTATTCTAATTTCTGATACAACATAATTCATCTACTTTTAAGCAGTATACAGTCACCAATCAATTGGAAGGTTGTTTCTGAACATCTTCTAAGGGACGGAACCAGGCCTGTTGCTCGAGAACAGATTCATTACTCTTTTCCCGAGAGTGATGACGATCTCCGCCTGCCCAGCCTTGTACCTCTGCAGGACCAAACACCCCTGTCTTAGGATGAGGTAACCACCACTTCTCAGACTTAGCTTGAATCACATCCTCTGGAACCCTAGTCAGACGAGCACCTTCATCTTCATTTTTCTCGTATACAGATGAATGTATATATCTTCTGCAAAAACACCAAATGAGCAATCAACTTATTGAATGTCTTCAAAATGACTGCAGATAGAGTGTTTCTGGTAAATTCTAATATATACCAGTACTAGAAGAAGCCCTGGAAAATAGGACAATAATTTTGCATAAAGGAGAGAAACCTAAAGCCCTCTGGGCAAGTGGGGTGCTAATCTGCACGTTAAAAGAATTTATTATTAGGGACGCTCTTTGCTGAAGGAGGATGACTAGCTCTAGCAGCTAAAGTTTAAGTGCACCATGTTTTCTAGTGATGCACTTACTTTTCACAGTGCACCACCTCGAATTTCTTTTGACACTCCAGTACATTCTAACTTCTTCTAGGCAGTCAAATACAAAATAATCTACAAGCTATGGGACCATAAATTCTTCTTAGCAACTACAACAATTTTCAGACAACTCTTCTCAGGATAACCCTGGAAGATGTTGAGCAGGGAGAGCATTATTCTTGTCACATTGTCATCATTTTCTGTTTTCCTTTGGGCCAGGACATGGAACCAATAATTGACCAGACTTATATGCTCTAGCTACCTTAATCAGATTGGCATTGGAGAGGGGTGTTAACAATTTGCAGGTACTGGGGGAGTCCAAGCTCATTATAGACTGGATGGTTGGTTTTGTTCACTTTCAAAATATGGGCTTACAGACTTTAATGGAGGTAGTTCTTACATGGAAAGAGAGGTTGTCAAAGGCCTCCTCCAAGCATGTTTTTCGAGAACTAAACACTATGGCAGATAAGCAGTCGAAGGATGGAGTGGATGTGCCATTGGGTATTTTGAGACTGGTGGAAGTGAAGGACGGGATTCATTCTGAATTCCCTCCTAGTGCTCTCTGGTCAATGCTTTGATGTTTCTTTTCTTGCTAGATGGTTACTGTTATCTTTTCAGATCTGGAATGATGACTTATTGATTCAATATTTTTTAAATCTATATAACATGTAGTGGACAGGACAATTATATCTAAATTATCTGGAAAATTAGGGTTTATTTTTAATTTCTGAGCCCACAGGATCAGTACTGATGCTAAAAGCATGCAAGTTGCAGAATGTAATATCAATTTCTATCTAGAAATATAATATTACGTTTGTTTGGAGAGAAAATAAAACATTTTTCCTGCAACTAGAAAATTCGAAGGCCCGTGGAATGTTAGGCAATTCCATTCTCACATTTATCAACATTAGGATAGTTACTATGGAACCTCGGAATGATTGATTTCTAAGAAAAATAAAGGAACAGAGGCATGTTCTGTATCCAGAAACATATCAGCTTTACTAACCACGGGACCTGGGCTTCTTCCTTGTAGAACCTAAAGACTAGCCTACATGCAAAGTTACCAGACAAACATGACTAGAAGAATGACTCAGCAAAGTTAAAAAATAAGAGTTGACTCAAATTCAAAAGTTAAGCCCACATGCAAAGTTACCAGACAAACATGACTAGAAGAATGACTCAGCAAAGTTAAAGAATAAGAGTGGACTCAAATTCAAAAGTTAATTTGGAAAATTAAGTTATTGAAAAATTATTTTAAATTTTAAAAGAATTTTTTTTAATAATGTGAAAATTTACAATGTGTATGTATAGTTTGAGTGGGTTTAATAGTTAAGAATATTTATTTCCTTTTAAGTCATCACATGTTCAAATCTAAAAGGAGTAAGGTATGTACATCTCCTTAAACTTTAACAATCGAATTCATACTCTAAAAGGATGATTGTTCTACAAATAAAGAAATCCCATACACTAATTTAATGTTTACTTTAATCATGAACTTAAAATTATATTATCATTATTATTATAATTATAGCTTATTTCAAAATATAAAAATAATACTACAAGATACAAATAAAAAAAATAAATAAAAAAAAAAAAAACATTGATTATGGAAAGGCCTATTGATTCTGCACTATGATTTTTTATCCAGCAAAATGGGTGATTTTTTTTGTGTTTTTTTTACTTAAGTTTGACTTGAGGGATTCGCGAATCGGATTTCAGATTGCAATTCACTTTGACGAATGAGTCCGAATCATGATAGCAATTCAGCGTGACTCGGGGCCTAGAGCTGAATCAATTCATTTTCTTTAAAGAGCAGAATCAAAGTTTGGGAATCGAATCGGATTTGGAAGAGCCTGGTAACACTGACTACATGCATTGCCACAATTCTGTACTGACAGCCTCTGGTCAAGCCAGGGAAAACCAAGCACTAAGAGACTGTATGGCAGCTGTCCACATTCAACAACACATGAGCCCTCAACAACTTAAGGGTCAATCACATCTACCATGCAAACTTCCCCTCATAGGACCTCATCTGAGATCCCCTCATAGGACCTCGTCTGAGATACCTAAAGCTACTCCAAAATTACAACTTAAGAGACGATCCTATCCACCTTGCAGACCTACCCTCATAAGAAGCTAAACTCATATGATACTAAAAATTCCAAAGTCTTACAACCTGCCCCCGGGGCCTGGGGCATTGGTTGACTGGTGAAGTTGACAGAGAATTTTGTCATCCACTAGAGTTTCCGTTTTCCCTGTGTTTACGTCTACCCCACGCGAGTGGCAT
This sequence comes from Picea glauca, assembly GCA_000966675.3. Taxonomy (NCBI): domain Eukaryota; kingdom Viridiplantae; phylum Streptophyta; class Pinopsida; order Pinales; family Pinaceae; genus Picea; species Picea glauca. Next base: position 7,474 of record JZKD02S0508747.1, read on the forward strand.
AAATTGAAAAGGAACTAGGCCATCTGGATGTCTCGGGAATTTTGGAAGAAATAGAGAAGCTATCCCTCAGATTTGGCGAATAAGTCAAAGGAAATTTGTTCTATACAGTGCTACTTCAACCCCAAAAAAACAGTGCTACTTCACCCCAAAAAAAACATCGGACCAATGAGGGAAAGTTTTGCAGGGTGAACACTTAATAGACTATCTCAAAACAAAAATCGTAACCAACACAACAATTTTACAAAGGCAAGAACCCTTGATAGCATTTCCAAATCGTAACCAACACAATAATTTTACAAAGGCAAGAACCCTTGATAGCATTTCCATTTAGACTGAGACCTAGTAGTCCTGCTACAGGCTTCTTCCGATAGACATGGAGTTCCGAGTAATTTACAAGTTACAACCAATGAAAGAAAGTTTGCTGGGTGGACAGGACAGCCACAACTTATGTGGCCTAATTTCTTTTACTTTTGCCTAATGCCCACATGAAACCAGCAGAAAGGGTAACAGTGAAAACAAAAAATTTACAAAATCAAGACCCCTTGCTGGTATTGGTAAATTCCATTTGAAATAAAAACCAGTGATCTGTCTAAAAGTTTTTGACAAGTAGAACAAAAAGAGGTCACTCGTCTTTCTTTGCAAAGGTGAGAGAGATTGGCTTGTTGGAAAAAAGCATGCAGTCGAATGGCAGGCAGCTTCAGCTTAAATCACCAACCACTGCTCTGGTTCCACTGTCATCCCATTTTGGGATNATTTCTGAGCCCACAGGATCAGTACTGATGCTAAAAGCATGCAAGTTGCAGAATGTAATATCAATTTCTATCTAGAAATATAATATTACGTTTGTTTGGAGAGAAAATAAAACATATTTCCTGCAACTAGAAAATTCGAAGCCCCGTGGAATGTTAGGCAATTCCATTCTCACATTTCTCAACATTAGGATAGTTACTATGGAACCTCAGAATGATTGATTTCTAAGAAAAATAAAGGAACAGAGGCATGTTCTGTATCCAGAAACATATCAGCTTTACTAACCCCAGGGCCTGGGCTTCTTCCTTGTAGAACCTAAAGACTAGCCTACATGCAAAGTTACCAGACAAATATGACTAGAAGAATGACTCAGCAAAGTTAAAGAATAAGAGTGGACTCAAATTCAAAAGTTAATTTGGAAAATTAAGTTATTGAAAAATTATTTTAAATTTTAAAAGAATTTTTTTCAATAATGTGAAAATTTACAATGTGCATGTATAGTTTGAGTGGGTTTAATAGTTAAGAATATGTATTTCCTTTTAAGTCGTCACATGTTCAAATCCAAAAGGAATAAGGTATGTACATCTCCTTAAACTTTAACAGTCAAATCCATACTCTAAAAGGATGATTGTCCTACAAATAAAGAAATCTCATACACTAATTTGATGTTTACCTTAATCATGACCTTAAAATTATATTATCATTATTATTATAATTATAGCTTATTTCAAAATATATAAATAATACTACATGATACAAATAAATAAAAAACATTGATTATGAAAAGGCCTATTGATTCTGCACTATGATTTTTTATCCAGCAAAATGGGTGATTTTTTTTTGTGTTTTTTTGACTTAAGTTTGACTTGAGGGATTCGCGAATCAGATTTCAGATTGCAATTCACTTTGACGAATGAGTCCGAATCATGATAGCAATTCAGCGTGACTCGGGGCCTAGAGCTGAATCAATTCATTTTCTTTAAAGAGCAGAATCAAAGTTTGGGAATCGAATCGGATTTGGAAGAGCCTGGTAACACTGACTACATGCATTGCCACAATTCTGTACTGACAGCCTCTGGTCAAGCCAGGGAAAACCAAGCACTAAGAGACTGTATGGCAGCTGTCCACATTCAACAACACATGAGCCCTCAACAACTTAAGGGTCAATCACATCTACCATGCAAACTTCCCCTCATAGGACCTCATCTGAGATCCCCTCATAGGACCTCGTCTGAGATACCTAAAGCTACTCCAAAATTACAACTTAAGAGACGATCCTATCCACCTTGCAGACCTACCCTCATAAGAAGCTAAACTCATATGATACTAAAAATTCCAAAGTCTTACAACCTGCCCCCGGGGCCTGGGGCATTGGTTGACTGGTGAAGTTGACAGAGAATTTTGTCATCCACTAGAGTTTCCGTTTTCCCTGTGTTTACGTCTACCCCACGCGAGTGGCATAAATTGAAAAGGAACTAGGCCATCTGGATGTCTCGGGAATTTTGGAAGAAATAGAGAAGCTATCCCTCAGATTTGGCGAATAAGTCAAAGGAAATTTGTTCTATACAGTGCTACTTCAACCCCAAAAAAACAGTGCTACTTCACCCCAAAAAAAACATCGGACCAATGAGGGAAAGTTTTGCAGGGTGAACACTTAATAGACTATCTCAAAACAAAAATCGTAACCAACACAACAATTTTACAAAGGCAAGAACCCTTGATAGCATTTCCAAATCGTAACCAACACAATAATTTTACAAAGGCAAGAACCCTTGATAGCATTTCCATTTAGACTGAGACCTAGTAGTCCTGCTACAGGCTTCTTCCGATAGACATGGAGTTCCGAGTAATTTACAAGTTACAACCAATGAAAGAAAGTTTGCTGGGTGGACAGGACAGCCACAACTTATGTGGCCTAATTTCTTTTACTTTTGCCTAATGCCCACATGAAACCAGCAGAAAGGGTAACAGTGAAAACAAAAAATTTACAAAATCAAGACCCCTTGCTGGTATTGGTAAATTCCATTTGAAATAAAAACCAGTGATCTGTCTAAAAGTTTTTGACAAGTAGAACAAAAAGAGGTCACTCGTCTTTCTTTGCAAAGGTGAGAGAGATTGGCTTGTTGGAAAAAAGCATGCAGTCGAATGGCAGGCAGCTTCAGCTTAAATCACCAACCACTGCTCTGGTTCCACTGTCATCCCATTTTGGGATGACAATTAAAAACCAGACTTAAAACCTGTTGAGTTCATGACATTCTATGGATTAATTGCATTGATAGGAGCGAGGTGCATTCTGCAGCACAAGTCAGGATGGGGATGATTTATCAAATCTTTGTGTTACGAATGTGTGTCATGGTGCGTTGAATCTAGCAGGGGCATTGGGTATATTGAATATGTACACTAACACATGCCCATCTATACCCAAGTCTGATGCATACCTCAAGGTTGTGAAGCCCACGTGAAATCAACAAAAAGGGTAACAGAAAACAAAAACTTACACAAGCAAGATTACTTGCTAACGTTGGTCATTCCATTTGGAATAAAACTGAGTGGTTGCTCTAAATGTTTTTGATGATCACAACAAAAGAGGCCACTCATTTTTGTTAAGTACAACAAAAGACGCCACATATCTTTCCCTGTATAGGTGTAAGAACTCTTTCCCTGTATAGGTGTAAGAACTTGGCTTGGTAAGGTGCCTTCTACAGGCCAAGTGGGGTAGGAATCCATCAAATCTTTGCACTATATATGCATGTAATGATGCATTGAATATGGACACTAACATAGGTCCATCTAAACCCAAATCTGATATGCAGGTTAAGATTGAAAAGTTGACATTGCATATCTCAAGGTTGCATTGAATATTTTTGAACGTCCAAATATGCAACCTCAACCTCCTCGAGGCACATATCAAAGCTGGTTTTAGATGTGCCTGTGCTTAATCACAAAAGCCCAAGTTGAAATGGGGTGCTCCATCAAATCTTTGTGTGATATATGCATGTAACAGTGCATTTAATATGGGCATTAACTCAGGTCCATGTAAACCCAGTTCTGATACACACTTCGAGATTTTGAAGAACAAAATTGCATATTCCGAGGTGCAATCTCAAATTTAATTTATCAAGGTTTCATATAAAAACTGGATTTAGATGGGTTTAATTTATCAAGGTTTCATAATAAAAACTGGATTTAGATGGGTTAATAATATGCATCCTGTAGTAAAGCAATTAATGTTATATAGGCTGGGATATATATCATCCCATCTCAATGTACTTTAAATCGGACCGTATATATATATCCAGCATATACAACATTAATTGCTCTATTGATGGGTGCATATTATTTGTCATTTAGATGTGTTTGTGCTTAATTAAAAATGACACATCTATGTTTTCCAACCTAAAACAAAATTTGTGATTGCAGATTCTGATATGTAATTCGCACATTGACATTCAAAACATTTCTCTTTTTTCAAGAAGGAAAGGATAAAGAAAATTGCACCTCGAAACAGGAATGCAGTGTCTGATAACCCAACCGGCCTTGATCAGCAATCTCCCTCTTATCTGCAAGCTGACTGCCATGTAATTCTCTATAATCCTCTTCTCCTTATCCTCAAATCTCAGAAGCTTTGTTTGCACTAATTCAGTACTCAATCCCCTCGGTTCTCAACACATTTATAGACCCCAACTCATGTGAAGTAGATGGACAGAGCCAACTACCTACCCCATATCTACAATGTGCATCTACCCACATCTAAAAGAAAAAAAAATGAAGTGTACCATTTGTTTACACTAAGGGTCCCAATGACTGGATATATGACATGTTTGTGGGTCCAGCATGCCAAGTTGCTTTGAGTGACCCCACAGAAAGGACACCCATGGAGACATAACTGTTCTCTGTGGAATATGTGAAGAATCTACTTTTATTCCTACCACGGAAACCAATCCATACCTTTGGATCTCTTTACCTGTCATTTTTTACGTGAACAAACCAGACTACCAACACAGGAATCTTATAAAAAAAACAAATTGAAAAAAGTGCCAACCCCTTTTGTCTCCGGAATCCAAAATACCCAGTCCAAACTATGTACTACATGCAAATTCACCAGATGAATCAAGTCAGAATGATTATATTGGACTGTTCTCTTTCAATATCTTGGAAAATACTGATAATTAGGCCGAAGGTGTCAAATTTGAATGGCGGGTAGGGATGACAAGGCTGTGCCAGGTGAGGCTATGGAAGTCAAACCAGTAGGCTGGTAGCTGATGTCGATTAATATTTGTTAAAGTCAAAACAGGCGAAGATAATTAAATATGGATTATTGATTTGGAAAAGAAAATGAAGGTCCGAGACCTTGTAGAAACACAAGAATAAATTTCTGTTCATGCTTATTGATGATCAATAGTGTGGAGGCAAGGATGCGTAATTATTAATGCAATTATCTTCTAAATTCTCAATATTAAATCGGTATTTATATTGATGACATGATTACTGTTCAATTAAAACAATTTAAAAATAATAACATAATTATCAAGATGGGACAAACTCTCAGTAACACATGGGTCAATTGTACGTATATTGATGACATGCCTACTGATCACTAAAAACAACTTTAAAATAAAATAATTATTAAGATGGACAAACTCTCATCAACACATGTGTCAAGGCAGAGAGCACTGGAAAAATTAAAAGAATTATAATCGCACATAATTTGTTTGAAGTAACTTCTATTTTTTTATTTTTTTTTCATTATTCACGGTTTCTCTTTACAAAATAATTATTTTCATTTATATACAATTTGAGTTTATATTTATTTATATAAAAGAGCTTAAATTTTACTTTATTCTTAACAATTAAATTTTATTTTAATAATTGATATTAAATTATTAAAAATTAAACTATAACATAAATATAGAATATTTAATATTGTGCATTAAGTTTAAACATTTAAATACATTTTTTCCATTTTTTTATTTTAAAATTATTTATTTATATATACAAACAATGAGATAACTTTACCATATTCTGATTAATTTTTAAAATTATTTATTTATATATACAAACATTTAGATAACTTTACCATATTCTTATCGGAAAATTTCAAACTCCATCGATTTTGACACACCAAAAATTCATTTCGGTGAAATCTGGCCACTATGAAATCACTGATGTTATTGAGTGGATTAAAGTAATGATGATTATAATTGATGAGGTTCTTCAATTACGAGTTCTTTTGTCAGCAATAATTTATTATTGCATAAAGAATGCTTGTGTTGGGTTAACCATTTGTGATAGAGAGTGACTTAAAAATGGATAGATTGTTAGGTACGAATTTGTCTTCTATTTATAAGGGAGAATAAATTATGACTTAGAAAATTAAAATATGTTAGATATGAGTTTGTTTTCTATTTATAAATTTAAATACAAGGAAGAATAAATTATGACTTAGAAAATTAAAATATGTTAGATATGAGTTTGGTTTCTATTTATATAAATTTATATATAAGGGAGAATAAATTATGACTTAGAAAATTAAAATATGTTAGATATGAGTTTGTTTTCTATTTATAAATTTATAGAGTGAAAATAAATGATTATGTATAAGTTTATAAGTTATTAGTAATTGTTTTTGAAAGTGTATAAAGTAAATCTCGATAAGGTGGAGAAGTGAAAGTGATGTATTTTAGAAAATTGTTTGGGAGTGGAAAAGTCTCACTGAATATTTAAAATTCTAGATATTAATGATGCACTTCAAAATTTGATGTGTTTTTTTGGTATGGTAATAATAGTGTATTGAAACAAAGATTTTAGTGTTCAAAAAAATTGCTTAAAAAACCAAGCTGAAAAGGTTTGAGAAAGTAGGTGTGTGGACTAATAAGTTGTCTAAAAAAGGTATTGTTTCCAAGTGATAGGTTTATAGACATACAAGGAAAAATGGAATTTTTTCAGCAAAATAAAAGTGAACTTCATTTTGCCTAAAAGTTACTCAATATAATTTGGACAAAAATAGTTGGGTAAAAGCAAATAAATATTTGTGCTTAAATTTATTAACATATAGGTAAGTAGAGCTCATGCTTAAAAATGAAATTGCAAATGAGTAATGTGGATGAACAATTGTTGGAATGTTGAAAGAAGTGTATATATAATCTAAATTTGTTTAAAAACAATCTTAATTTTCTATGCAAAGATAAGTAATGGAAAAACAACCTAATAAAGGTGTTACCAACAACTAATACATGCATAATCCATATACACCACCCTAAAACAATTGATGTAGATTGTGATTTATAAGATTAATAAAAGGCTTTATACAGAATGGGAAAAAAAGGCATAAAAAAGGCTTTAGTCAAACCATGTGTCTAGGTTGAGGATCCAACTATAAAGGACTTCGAGATTGTGGCATCCATCATAAATGGGCACTTTTAATTTTGCATGTCGAGGAGAGGGATTGCAAACGGAAATATCATTAACTTTCTCAATTAACAAGGTGGTGATATTGGCAAGTTCCACCACCTTTTCGACAAGCATAAGTGTTCTCATGGCTCATGTATCGCCATTGATGTGGAAGAAAAAGATCTACTCACTCAATCCTTCTTGCAAAAGTTTGAATCTTACAAAAACAACTTTCCACCAAAAGTTACAATCCCTATAAGCAATTTTCTTATGCCAAAAAGCTTATATATATTTTATCTGTCTACAAACTAAGCCTTTTATGAGCTCCCAAAGTAAAATAAGAAAACTCAAATATATATTGGATTGAAATCCTCTCCTTGTTTTAACTTTTGACTATCAAAAGAAAATATATGTTGACATTGGATCAACATATTAATAAAAGGGAAATTGACAATAAATAAACCAACATGAATCGAGCTACACACCAAAAATGAAAAAGGTGTGAGAGAGGTATGAAATCAATGAATTGCCTACCTCAAGCTTATGAGAGGTGACAAAGTGTCCTACAATGAAAATTCTAAAATGAAAAACAACAAGCCATGCCCTAATTATCCTAGGCCACCTTCTGAACCACATCCAATAGAAATGAAGCAACCACAATGAAAGGATTTCCATGAACGATAGCCACAACAATTTATTTAAATAGAATTAGAGTTGAATAAATCATTGCATATAACTGGTGCAATTTGTTGTAGAAACAACACATAGGAATATTCTATAGCATATTATAGAAACAATTGTATGCTAGATGATCAACATGCAACAAATACAAATATGTAAGGAGTCTCTCACTTCACAAGGGAAGAATTGTTTTATTTCTGTAAACTATGGAGGAGTCATAATTTTCCACAAAAACCCATGTACACACAGATATTTTGTTTTTCTTCATTAGTGTCAGTGCTCATGGCTTGTCTACATGGGTGCATTTTTCAAAAGTCTGGGAAGGAAAATAATACATTGCAAGAAAGATAGGTCAATTTTAATGAAGGGATGTGAGAGGCCCCTAACGTTTCTCAAGTATAACAAGGATGAGGATGTGTTTTTTTCTTGTGTGAAGGATCACATGCCCATTGTCTGATATGGACACAACTGGGAGAAACTTGGGACCTAACAAGGCCACAACTGTGATGGTTGGTGTTGTGATGTCTAAAGGGGTTATGCACGCTTAATAATGAGAGGTGAAAACCAGACTTCCAAGTTATGGAACTTGGAGACGAGAAATGTGTACACCTCAAAAGAGAAGGGCTTGATATGGAGTTTGTTATCACATAAGGTTGTCAAGGGCCGTAGGTGTGTGTTGATATACCTGACTCTGTAGTCTTTCCCTGTCTTTATCCTTGTCGCGGGCCAAATCTTAAGTTTCCCCCCCTTCGGCTTGTAAATCGTTCTGTGTTTGCCCTTGTTTGTTTGTGCGCCCTGGCTTTCCTTAAATATATTATTCGAGTGAAATCTTGGCCCCAAGCCCCTTTATTTTTATCCAAGGGAGAGCTCTTGCATCCTGTGTTTCAGTCACTGGTCTCCCTGTTTTCTCAGCTCACCATCTGAATCCTCGATCATGCAGGCCGCAACCATGAACACAAAGCGCATCTTTCTTAACAGTTTGTTTCGGAATTGAAGCATAAGAAGAAGGCAGTTTTAATCTTTCAACGACGAAGATTCCAAGAGAAGTCCATATCAGTGACTCACGGGCGTTCGGGAGTACAAACTTGCACGAAGTATAGCGCCAGAGAAAAAGGCCCCGAAGTGAATATGAACCGTTGATCTTAAAGGGGATAGGTGGCAGTCGATCCAAGCCTTCAGGGAAATGAGCTTCGGGAGATTTGAATGAGAAATACTTAGAAATCCTGAACATCCGAAGCCCGAAGTCCCGAAGAGCTGAAGCTGGCGAAGCACCGAATTTGCCGAAGTGGCCGAAGGCCCGAAGTCCCGAAGGCCTGAAATGGATCTACGTTATTGATCAGCAAGAGCCACGTGTCGTCAGATCCACAACTCCGGGTAAAAGCGCTGAAGGCAAGCAAGGTTTGAGATTTGATTTTCTTGAAGTCCAGAGCCACGAAGGGATCTTTGTAGATACTGAGAGGGGGGTGAATCAGTATCAAGTACAATTTAAAAACCTTTTTCAACTTATACTTAAACCATTCAATTATATCCAATGAGCAATGAACAATAGTATAAGAGTTACAC
>JZKD02S0508780.1:0-16856 GCA_000966675.3 Picea glauca
GATATCATAAGGGATTTTGGTGGATAAACAATGTTTAATCTATGAGAGTAAACATCTTGAAGATCACAATCCTTTGCCTAGCTACAACATAGTTAAAGATTCAACCCTTGTTTTTTTATCTTGCGATTGCAGGGAGGAGTTATGGGCACTGAGATGCATTGATTTTCAAAACTTGGTATCGTGTTAAAAAAAAACCACAGAAGACATACTATCGGCCTCCATCACCATCCACTTGGTATCGTGTTACATCAACAAATTTATATTGATCGTGAACAACATTACAAATCTTACCAGTTATGGGAGGCTCAGTGGCGATGACATGAGGGGAATATTGCCACGAATGTGTGGATGTTCCTTCACAATCATGGACAAGGCAGAGCCCATACCTCCAACGTCTTCGCCACGGAAGCCATGACAGTGCTCCTGTTAGTGGCCGTGGCCTCGTTGAAAATCCCGTTGGCGGGGGGATTGTGGCCCAGATATTGCCAGGGACTCATACCATAAGTTTTTTTGTTGTTAAATGTTGATATGCCTGCAGGTCGACCTTGTCGTTTGAAAGCCGCCGTGTTGCTCAACATTCCTGACATTGTTGCCATACAAGGCAACGGAGGTCCCCTTTCCGTTGAGCAGATTGTTTCTCACATCGCTGCTGCTAATTCCTCATCTACTAGTAATTCCCATGTGGATGTGGGATACCTCTACAGAATTCTGAGGTTCCTTGATTCTGATGGCGTTTTTACTGAACAAGAAAAAGCATCAGGCTGACCATGCAGACACCAGGAAAATAAAGTACAGCTACAGTTGTACTTTATTTTCTTGGTGTGTGCATCGTCTACGTGATCGGCTTATTCTCGTTCAGTAAAAACGAAAAAAAAACATAGGAAGAAAGGAACCTCAGAGTTCTGTAGAAGTATCCTACATCCACATGGGAATTACTAATAGATGAGGAATTGGCAGCAGCAACGTGAAAAACGATCTGCTCAACCGAAAGGGGACCTCCGTTGGGAAAATACGAATCCTTCCTTTAGTGACATTGAACTAAATTTTGGCTATCAAAGGGAGAAGAGTCGAAAGGGATATTGAGCTAAGTCTCATCAATCCAAGAGAAGAGCCGAAAGGGCCAATTTCCTCCATGATCCATTCACGGGGCACCTCCACCTTCTTGAGCCCCTGTATGCGTTGCCTCTATCTTTTGGAAGAGAATTCTGAGCCCTTATCAACCGATATATTCCCAAGCACCAAATTGTGGGGGCAAAGGCGGTGCAGCATGTCAGTGGATGAATCTGAGCCCTTATCGACCGATATATTCCCAAGCACTAAATTGTGGGGGCAAAGGCGGTGCAACATGTCAGTGGATGAAGCGAAAAAGGAGTGGTGCACAGAGGTACACGTGGGTAGTAGCTACAGGTGGAGGACGACAGGTGTCGGAGGGTCATGGATGGCAGCTTCTCTGTAAGGATTGCCGATATCAAACTCATTCAGATGAAGACACAGGATGTAGAGGCTTGAGATTCGATGGAAAACTTTCGTACATATGCCAACTTGATAAAATCGCTGAAGACAAGGTACAAATGCCAACTTGATAAAATTGTTGGAGATAAGGAAAGTGATTTGAGTGGGGTTAATGGTTAATAACATGTGTTTCCTCCTAAGAGGTTACATGTTCAAATCCAAAGGGGTAGGGTATGTATACTTTCTTAGACATTCTGTATAACATCATTCTCTGCATAGCTTTCATGAATTACAAGGAGTTTTAATTGAAGTTCTTCCCAATGTTATAGGTGTTGTGGTTGGTGTCTTGCAAGAAATTTGGTTTTTAGGCTTGTACAAATCTATGAGAGTGGGTAAGAAGTCATGTGCATCTAATATCTTGTGGTGTTTGGGCTTGTAAAAATCTATGAGAGTGGGTAAGAAGTCATGTGCATCTAATATCTTGCGTTCAACCAGTTGGATGCCATATTAATAAATGTATTTTAGACAAGTGCAATTATTTTCTCAGGTTGTTGTTTCATAGAGTTTGTTTTATGCATAATGCAATGACTTTTGTTGTGTTCATGGTTTTTTTAGAAACAAGTCAAGTCGGCTAGGGGCTATTACAGATTCAGAAGCAAGTCAAGTCGGCTAGGGGCTATTACAGAGATCCTGTATGCTGAAAATAATCAAAGGTGAACATGGAGATAAGGTGTGTTTCTTTGAGGTTGTATTTTTCACTTTGTTTTTGGGTTGCTTAATGTGTTTATCTACCATGTCATATGCCACGGTTCATAAAGACAAAGTTGTTATGAGTTTCCAAGTGTTGTGAGTCGTGAGTTGCAGGAGTTTTGATTTTGGGGTTCTAGAAATCTACGTTAGAGTGTAATAAATCCTCTGCATTGTATGTTATATGCGAAGGAAGATTAGGCCTTGATTCTTATTTTGTGCTTTTAGAATTAGGTTAAGACAGTCGAGGGTTATTTCAAACACTGCATAGGACAAAAAGAATCAGAGTTAAGAAGAAACAAAAAGGTGGGTTGTTGTTTGCTTGTATTTTTCTACTTATTTTTCAGTTGCTTGATGCTATGGAGATAGTGTGGGTATAAAGTTAGGGAGCAGTGCATTATTTTTCATGTGTTGTAGAGCAATGTTGTTTTTAGGTTGGATGCATTTTTATATAGGGTTGAGGATTGTTTAGTTCGTGAATTGCAATGTGTTCCATCTATTTTTTTTGCTATTAATTTTTTTTTGGGGGGGTTTGATTATAGTATAAGTGGGTATAGTTTAGAAATATGAGCACCTTTTTGGTTGTCTAAAGGATTTTTCTATGAACACATGGATGCACTCGGTGCAATTATGTATTGTGCACCTCGACAATTGGCAGAGGAATATCGCTAGCATAACTAGCACTATGTATTTTCAATGTTTGTGTGGGGAATTCATGTCAGTTATCGTAGTGTTGTTCTATACCTACGCACAAAAAATTGTAATAGGTGATGTAATTTAGACGATATCCTACTCATTTGTCAGACATTAATTTTTTCATATTTGCAAGAAAAGGGAAATGATCTAGAACTCCTCCCAAGTGAATTCCATGTTTTTTTTCAGTGTCTCTAATAACTATTGTCAGGGCACTGCCCAAGTGAAGAAGGCCAGATGCTATGAATTCTTCACACATGTGCTGAAAATTGATCAAGTGTTTACTCTGTGAGAGGCTTAGTTGTGTGGAGAGTGGAGATATGGCCATAGAAAAACCTTTTGTCCAACCTTAAAAGTGGTCAAGTAATAACACTTTTGACTAGCAAATTGTCCAGATATAAATAGATCACAAAGATGAGATGCCCCATTGCCAACAGAAAGATGCCAATATGCTAAAATTTCTTGTACACATATATCGACTACCTTTTGAATATAAATAGTCATAATAAAAAACCATCCAACACTCCACACATAAGAATCACATTTTCTTCGCACTGCTTCTAGATGCGCAACCTTTCCTCCTAAATCAAAGAAAATCAATTTACCATAAATCAATTACCTATCTTGTAAATTACGTCACTTGTGACAATCAAGGATGCATAAATATTGGAACTGTGGAGGTGTGAAAGTATAACAATGCGGGAGAATGACCCATGTAGGTTCTCCACATAAGGATTAAAAATAGACTGTCTTAAATAGACCAAGTATAACTATGCCAACTGTAGAAGTGTCGAGGCATCTAGGAACGACGATGCCAAAACATAAGTAATATGAAATTTTTATTCAAGGGTTGAAAGCATGGATTCTCTACATGAGGATTCAAAATATACTGAGCGATCAATTTGCAAAGCACATGCTCATGAAGGGAATCACAATATGGCATCAAAAAAAGAATTTCCACAACCTGAAAAAAAGATAGGTATAAAGGAATTCCAACACAAAAAATTTGAAACATAAATAAATTAGAGAGCTCAGATTGCTTCAATACCAAGTGAATCATGCATTTTGAAAGACCTCCAGAACATAAGTAATCACATTGTTTCATTTCCACATCGCATTAGTTCCAATACCAAGCATTTTTTTTCTAGGTTGTGTGTCCAAGATTTTTCTATTGTGATATCCATATGCTCTTTAGTGGCATATGCTTTGTAGAGAAAATGTTTTCTCCATTTTAAGTCCTTGTACAGGGATTCTACACTTTCGACCCTTGCACTAAGAATTGATGCCACTTATGGTCTAGCATTGGCAGAGTTGGTTGCCTAGACACTTGTGTAATTTGCAAAGCGATGTCATCAAATGTTTTGCACATGTGTATGTCACAAAAATCTGGTACTTAGTCTATTTAGCACAATCTTGTGTGGAGAACGGATACGTCTCCTCTTTTCGCACCACCTGTAGTGTCCCTACTCCATAACCCTTTGTAATTGTACATAAAGGTTGGTGAGCCGATTGGTACCAAGTGTAAATGTAATGTATATTCAGGCTAGTGAGCCAAGGACACCTGGTTTTGGTGTTGCATGCATTAGGGTAGTGTGCGGAAAAGTGTTAACAAAGACAAGGTGTGCATAGTCTATGTGTTGCACACACCTGGGTAAGTGCGCAAATTTCACTGTGTTGTGCGTACTTGAGATAGTGCATGGGAATGAATGTTTATTTTTTTAGTTCGAAGAGCCTACGTGATTATGAAGATGGTGAGCCTAGACATAGATAGACTAGTGCTCCTATCCATGTAAATAAAATCATGAATATTAATACAATATTGCATCGCTGCACACTGACTGACTCAGACGAAAATATATGGGGGTCCTACTCCACTGGAAAAGGAAAAAGGGGGTGAGTTGTAAGTCTTGGGGATTATTTTATAATGTTTCCAAGAAAAGTGTACTGTCAGATATATTATTTTATCCTAAGTTTCTGAGGGTAGGGAAGGGGTCACCATATGGGTTAAAGCTACTTTTGGAAGTGACAAGTGTCAAGTGGAAGGAATGCAATATATATTGTTGGCCTTAGTGTATTTTGGTAGGAGTATTGTCTTATTATTCATGTTGCAAGCTATCATGAGCAGAAGGGGGTCAAATTTTATGGAAAATATGATTATTACTTTATCTGCATAGAGACGCTTGTAAGGAGTTGTGGGCGATAATAAGAGATAATGTCGAAGATTCGGGTTGATAGACTGTGAGAAGTGTTGGGTGAGAGACTGGATGTTGTGGAGTGGCTTTCAAACCCGTGGGCATACTCTACAGGTGAGAGTTTTGCTAAGAATTTTTCCCTTCCACATTGAGCATTAGTCGCAGGGATTGGAGACTTCATGTCCATCTTGTTGGTGACCCTAGGAAGGGAAGTGGGGAAGCCAAAGGATTATTGAGTAGAGAAGGGGCACACTTCCTTGGGTATGAAAGGTGTGTGGGGAATGAGGGATTGTGGGATATATACATTAGTTAGAAACTAGGAATGAGTAATTCTATTTAGTTTCAAACCATAGCCTGTCGCTATGAGCCCTTTTTCTTGGTGAAGTTGAGCCCCAACTTGAGGGAAACTTGTTGCTGAAATATTATAAGAAGCAACGTCTATGGCTAGGAGGAATGTCTAAGTCAAGGACATAGTTAATGATTTTCATTTAAAATAAATGTTCCTTATGTACTTGTCTTGGTTAATGTGTGCATATTTGACTATGATTGAAATGGGTTAATTCTTGTATGTGTTGCATATAAGTATTTGTTATTATTTGGTTTAATATTKCTTGAACATGTAAATATGAAGGTTTGAGCCTTTAATTGTAGTTGTGCATGAGTATGTTAGTTGAGGGTAACTTTTCCTATTAAKTTTAACCTTTTTATTTTGGTTGAGTCATCCAAAAAGAGGATTGAGTGGTCAGGTGCACATGAYAGTAACYGATATTYYSCAAGATGTAACGYCCCATATTTTGACATTAAACAGTTAGAAATTTGATTRTACTCATCATARTAATTCATTGTTTAGTAACTACTTGGACTTATATATATTGATATAGACATTTGAGATATGTGTATCTGGACCTATTTTAGGTGTTGCATATTGTTATTTTATTGTTATATGTTCATAAGGATGATAGTTATAAAAATTGTTCAAACATGCAAATTGGAATGTGAAATTTCAATACAATGGATACTAGTRTAACATTATGTTGTGGATGTATAMTAGATATGAGAAATGTTGTAAATAATCATATATTTCTTAATTGAATGCCAATACAAATATGGATGATCGCATGAAATATGTGATGTGTGTTAATGTTTAAGCCATTCTTATATTTCTTTGCAATTCAAGAGGTAACAACAACATAAGACATGATCACTGAGAAATACACAATCACAAGAGACACAACATTTATCTTGGGAAACCCTCTAGGGGAAGAAAACCCAACAAAACTTCCTTATTATAGATAGCCAATACAATGCCAAGAGATAACTCAAGCTAATATAGAAGATCCTCTCCCAAAGATGCACCACTCTCTCTCTCTCTCTTCTCCAACTGCAATTCCGAAACTTGTCTCTCAATGAGCAAGTGAGGTGTGTGTCTAAGTGAGGTGCTAGCCTCCTTATTTATACTAAACTGGCAAGTGTGAAGTGTCTCTTCATTGGCAGGGATGACTTCTTAATCTGGGTGGTTATAACCACCTTTATTATATTCCAAGGCCTCTTTGATATATTCTGGGGCCAACTATTTATTTAGCCTATTACAATTATATTATGACCAATCCGCAAAAGGGGATTGGTCCTTTTAAAATAGCCAACATGATCAATCCACAATGGGGATTGATCCAATGAATAATATATCAAATATTAATTAGAATACACTTTGCAGTTACATTATTTCAACACCCTCCCCTTAACAAGAAGGGTATTCTTCAACGACATCAGGTGAGAGAGAGAGGACAACATCATCAACAACATCAAGTGGGTGAGAGGACAACATCATCAATATAATCTTGGAACACTGACTGACATATCTATAAATCATCAGAAGTTTTCTTCATCGACAACATCGTCATTCTCAAAGGAATGCAATCATCATCTGCATCAATATGAATTAGTACAAAACTGATACATCATCATCATCACAACACGAGGCTGTCTCATCATAATACAGGACTAGCTTTACGTCACAACTATCAAGCTGAAAGATCAGTACTCGTCTTTCTTTACATCACAACAATCAAGTTGGAAGAAAGATACTAGATTGGATTTATGTCACAGCATATCAATATGGAAGCACAGTACTAGTCTCATATCAATGTCTTGCTTTACGTCGCATCACTTAAGCTGGAAGCAAGATACTAGACTAGCTTTATGTCACAGCTATGAAGCCAGAAGCACATTACTAGTCTCATCACATTGTCTTTCTTTACATCACAACCATCAGGTTGGAAGCAAGATACTAGACTGGCTTTACATCATAGCTGTCAAGTCAGAAGCATAGTACTAGTCTCATCTCTTCGTCTTGCTTTACGTCACAACAATAAAGATGGAAGCAAGATAATCATCCAACTTTACATCACATCAATCAAGCTGGAAGAAGGATACTAGACTGGCTTTACGTCACAATTATTAAGCCAGAAGCACAATTCTAGTCTCATCACATCGTCTTGCTTTACATCACAGCAATAAAGCTGGAAGCAAGAGACTTCTTATCATAACAAATACTCCCCCTTTCGAGGAAGGTCCTTTCGGACTATACCAAGATTATATCAAAAGTGGTCAAACTTTACACGAGATAGAGGCTTGGTCAACACATCAACAACTTGTTCATTCGTGCTAATGTATTGGAGCTTTATGGCTCCTCTCTACACCATGCCACGGATGTAATGAAATCAGATCTCTGTGTGCATCGACCTATCATGGAATACCAGACTCTCTATCATATTTATGCATCTCTGGTTGTCACATAGGATCATGGTTGCTTCCATGTCTAGGTCAAATAGACCGGTCAACAACTTTTGAAGCCATATAGCTTCGCAGCTGGTAGAACATGCATCAATGTATTCTACTTCCGCTGTGCTGGGAGAAATGCTGGATTGATTTCTACTCTACCATGAGATCATGGCTGATCCCAAACTGAAACAACATCCTGAAGTGCTTTTCCTTTCAGAAACACTTCCTGCCCAATCTGCATCAGTATATCCACTCAATGTGAAATCATGATCTCCATCATAGCTAAGACCACAATCTATTGTACCCTTAAGGTAGCTCATCACATGTTTTACATCCACTCGGTGAACATGTATGGGTTCTACTAGAAACTGACTCAAGGTGTTCATGGAAAAACAAATGTCTGGTTTGGTGTTTGTCAAGTACTTCAGTGATCCAATAATTTTTCTGTAGAATGTGACATCAATAAATTCTGATGAAGTGTTGACCAACAGCTTCAGCTTTGCTTCCATGGGTGTATTCATGGACTTGCATTCTAACATGTCGAATCTCTTCAGGATTTCGACTACATACTTACCTTGATTAATGAACATCCTCTCTGGACTCTACCATACCTCAAGACCTAAGAAATAATGCATTAGGCCAAGGTCTTTCATTTCAAATTCTGAAGCGAGTCTCTTCTTACATTCGATGATGATATTTTCTTCTCTGGTTAAGAATAAGTCATCCACATATAGCAGTAATATTACTGGCTCATCGTTCATAACCTTGAAGTAGAGGTTAGAATTTTATTTACTCTTGGTAAAGCCCAGGCTCGTCAGGAAACTGTCTATCTAGCCATAGCAAGCTCTAGGAGCTTGCATCAATCTGTACAAGGATTTCTTCAACTTGCAGACATGAGACTTCCTATCTTCACCTTCAAAACGTTGAGGTTGCTATACATACACTTCCTCTTCGATGACACCATTTAGGAAGGCTGTATTTACATCCATCTAGTGCAACTTCCATTTCATCTTAGCCGCAAGGGCTATGATGGTTCTGATCGAAGTGTATCTGGCTACAGGAGCGAATGTCTCTTCATAGTCAATGCCTTATTTTTGAGAAAATCCACAAGCAATGAATCTTTCTTTATAATTCTCAATACTTCCATCAACAATGTGTTTTATTTTGAAGAGCCATTTGGAGGATACCACGTCTTTACTCTTCGGTATGGGAACTATTTCCCATCCATCATTCTTTATTATGGATTGGTATTGCTCTGTCATGGCATCTGCCCATTCTTTCATCTGAATGGCGTCTTCAAAGTAGGTAGGCTCCTTCCTTAGGAGGTTACACATCAAAGCCATATAACTGGAGAATGGCTTTGGTATTTTCACCTGTCTCGTGGTTCCTTGGGGAACACCATACTTCTCTCCATATTGAATGAGGTCTCTAGCCCAAGCTGGCTTTCTTTTATGGAGGATTGTCATCTGAGGTGGTTCTTGAAATTCTACCATGTCAAGGTCTTCTGAAATTTCCTCATCAGGGGAAATTATGTCTTCCCTCATTGGTTTTGTAGTTCTGGGAACCTCCCTCACTGATTCTATAGTTCTGGGGATTATGGGTTCCTGTTCATGTACTTCTTCAAGATGGAATATTCTCGATTTATTGAGTGCTGCATCTTCATCAAAGGTCACATCCCTACTGATCTCAATGTGGCGGTGACCTGGTATGTAAATTCTAAAGGCCTTGGATACCTCACAGTATCGCACAAATATTCGCTTCTTTCCTAAAGGTTCCATCTTGTTTCTCTTCTCTTTCAGAATATGTATAAAATCTGGGCAGGCAAATATTTTGAGATGGCTTACCTATAGCTTATTTCCAGTGAACATCTCTTCAGGGGTCTTGAAACCAAGTGCACCATGGGATAATCGATTTTGCACATACATGGATGTCATTTCTGCTTCTGCCCATAAGCACATTGGAAGATCTTGATCATGGATCATAGTCTTCACAGCTTCCATTATCGTTCTGTTCTTTTGTTCATCTACACCATTTTGTTGAGGATTATAGGGAGTTGTGAGTTCACTCTTGATCCAAACATCTTTGCAGAAACTCACAAACTCTTTTGAGGTATATTCTCCTCCATTATCTGACCTGAGTATCTTGATATTTATTTCATAAAGGTTCTCTATCAAGGTTTTGAATTCCTTGAACTTGCTGAACATTTCATCTTTAGACTTCAAAATATACGCCTAGGTCTTATGAGAATAATCATCAATAAATGATACATAGTATACACACCCACTAATGGAGGATGATGGCATTGGGCCACATACATATGAATGAATGAGCTCTAGGAATCCTTCTACTTTGTTGTCTCTCTTCGAAAAAGGGTTCTTGATATTCTTCCCTTGCGCACATCCATTGCACATGCATGCATGGTCAATTTTGAATTTTGGTAGACCTGTGACAACTTTGCATATGTATGGTAGTGCCTTGTAATTGATGTGAGCTAATATTATATGCCAAAGTTCACATGAGTTTCCAATGGCATGGGTCATGGTAGCCTCTGAGTGACCCTTTAGCTTATACACGCCATTTTCTTCTCTTCCAATGATGATTTCTTCTTTCAAGGTTTCTCCTTTATCCCACATGAGGACTTCTCCATCTATAAAGKAAAATCTGAAGCSTTTATTTTCTAAAGCAGAAATGGAGAGTAGGTTCTTTGTCAAACCTGGTACAAAGAGTACRTYCTTCATMTTTATTGAGTTCCATGAATTTAGCTTGTATCTTGATTCTCCCAMTCCCTTGATGGGATATTGRTAATCATCTCCAAGTGTCACTTTATGAGAAAACTTCTTTTATGAAATACAAGAGAGAATGTCTCTCTGACCTGTCATGTTCTTGGAGGCACCACTATCAATGAGCCATGTGTCCTCTCCAGGTGTTACTGATCCTGAGAGGGCTGATATTAAGACATAGTCTTTGATCTTCTCTCTTATCATCTTTGCAGGTGGCCCTTCATCTTCAACTGCATGAGCATGGTGCCTCTTATGTTTCCTCTTATATTCTTCTCATCTGGATGGACATAATTTTGCAATGTATCCCATCTTTTCATAATAATAGCATTGTACAAATGAGTAATCTCTTTCCCTTCGTTGTCCTCTCTTCTTAAATCTCTTTGGATGAGATTCTTTATTATTGAATTTGTTTGGCGGTTGAGGCTCTTTATGAGTCTCCTTCTGGAAGTAGGGTTTCTTCCTTCCTCTTTTGGTGTGAGTAGCTAGGTCTTGATCATCATCTTTTGCTAGTAGTTCTTCATGATTAGCTACTCTTGTTTCTTCTTGAATGCATTCTTCCCATAGACGGTCAAACTTCAGTTTCTCCGTTCTGGCACAAATCATTTGGATGAATGCATCTCAAGGTCTTGTTAGACCATTAAGAGCTGTCATTATGAGCTCATCTTGATCTATGGTTTCTCCAATTGCTTCTAACAATTCTTTAAATTCTAAGATTCTGGAAAAATATTCTTGGATTGTTTCTCCTTTCTGCATCCTCGTATTCTTCAGTTGAGTTCTTAGATTTATCTTCCGTTTTATGTTCTTTCCTTCGTACAATATTCTTAGGGAATAAAACATTTATTTTGGAGTCTTCTTTGATGACACATAAGGAATCATGTGGTCTTTGATTGAATCTGCAATGATTCTTTTGGCCCTGATCGTGTCCTTTAGATGCTTGGCTTTTTTTGCAGCATTGTCGGGTTTCGGTACATCTTCTTTGATGAATCTTGCTAGGTCATTCTCTTCAAGGATCAGAATGATCCTATACTTCCAAGCATGGAATTTTTCCACGCCTTCCAGTTTGTCAACGCGCTTCGTGCTTGCAGACATCTTTTACCTGGAGCTGGGAAAATGACTAAAAAATGAAAATGCTCAAAATCAAATTCTGAACTTACCAGGAGATGAACTTGGCTGAGGTGAGTGGCCTGGTGTGCTTGGATCTGAGAAAATCCAACTTTTACCCCTCCAAACTTGATCTATGGATTTCTGTACTAGTGTTTTTGGTTTTCTGGTACCTCTGGTACTCTGGTACTTCTAGTTCTCTGGTTTTCTGGTACTTCTGGTACTTTGTGAAACTAGGGTTTCACTTTCCGAGAGATCTAGCCACTAACAAGGTGTGCTGAGAGTGCCAAAGTAATTCTTCAGGGAGGGCACACTTTTCTAGATGGTTTTAGGGCTGAAAAGCTTCACCATCAAAAGCCATAATTTGCATGTATGACAACAGTGATGTTTTTCACTCTTGTGAAAGATTCTTTCTTTAGCTTGGCTCTGATACCATGTTAATGTTTAAGCCATTATTATAGTTCTTTTTAATTCAATAGATAACAACAACATAAGACAAGATCACTGAGAAATACACAATCACAAGAGACACAACATTTATCTTGGGAAAGCGTCTAGGGGAAGAAAACCCAACAAAACTTCCTTATTATAGATAACCAATACAATGCCAAGAGATAACTCAAGCTAATACAGAAGATCCTCTCCAAAATATGTGCCACTCTCTCTCTCTCTCTCTCTCTCTCTCTCTCTCTCTCTCTCCTCTCCAACTCCACTTCCAAATCTTGTCTCTCTATGAGCAAGTGAGGTGTGTGTCTATGTGAGGCGCTCCCCTCTTTCTATCTACTACACTCGCACGTGTGTGGTGTCTCTTCTCTGGGAGTGCCGACTTCTTAATCTGGGTGGTTATAACCACCTTTATTATATTCCAGGGCCTCTCTGATATATTCTGGGGCCGACTTCTTCTTTAGTCTATTACAATTATATTATGACCAATTCGCAAAAGGGGATCTGGTCCTTTTACAATAACCGACATGATCAATCCAAAATGGGGATAGATCCAATGAATAATATATCAAATAATAATTAAAATACACTTTGCAGTTACATTATTTCAACAATGTGGCTGCATGGATATGAGTATTGGTGAACTAANTGGTGCCTCTTATGTTTCCTCTTATATTCTTCTCATCTGGCTGGACATAATTTTGCAATGTATCCCATCTTGTCATAATGATAGCATTGTACAAATGAGTAATCTCTTTCCCTTCATTGTCCTCTCTTCTTAAATATCTTTGGATGAGATTCTTTATTATTTAATTTGTTTGGCGGTTGAGGCTCTTTATGAGTCTCCTTCTGGAAGTAGGGTTTCTTCCTTCCTCTTTTGGTGTGAGTAGCTAGGTCTTGATCATCATCTTTTGCTAGTAGTTCTTCATGATTAGCTACTCTTGTTTCTTCTTGAATGCATTCTTCCCATAGACGGTCAAACTTCAGTTTCTCCGTTCTGGCACAAATCATTTGTATGAATGCATCTCAAGGTTTTGTGAGACCATTAAGAGTTGTCATTATGAGCTCATCTTTATCTATGGTTTCTCCAATTGCTTCTAACCGTTCTTTAAATTCTAAGATTCTGGAAAAATATTCTTGGATTGTTTCTCCTTTCTGCATCCTCGTATTCTTCAGTTGAGTTCTTAGATTCATCTTCCGTTTTATGCTCTTTCCTTCATACAATCTGCTTAGGGAATCAAACATTTCTTTTGGAGTCCTGTTTGATGACACATAAGGAATCATGTTGTCTTTGATTGAATCTGCAATGATTCTTTTGGCCCTGATCGTGTCCTTTAGATGCTTGGATTTTTCTGTAGCATTGTCGGGTTTCGGTACTTCTTCTTTGACGAATCTTGCTAGGTCAATCTCTTCAAGGATCAGACTGATCCTATACTTCCAAGCACGAAATTTTTCCACGCCTTCCAGTTTGTCAGCAAGCTTCGTGCTTGCAGACATCTTTTACCTGGAGCTGGGAAAATGACCAAAAAATGAAAATGCTTAAAATCAAATTCTGAACTTACCAGGAGATGAACTTGGCTGAGGTGAGTGGCCTGGTGTGCTTGGATCTGAGAAAATCCAACTTTTACCCCTCCAAACTTGATCTATGGATTTATGTACTAGTGCTTTTGGTTTTCTGGTACCTCTGGTACTCTGGTACTTCTAGTTCTCTGGTTTTCTGGTACTTCTGGTACTTTGTGAAACTAGGGTTTCACTTTCCTGGAGATCTAGCCACTGAAAAGGTGTGCTAAGAGTGCCAAAGTAATTCTTCAGGGAGGGCACACTTTTCTAGATGGTTTTAGGGCTGAAAAGCTTCACCATCAAAAAGCCATAATTTGCATGTATGACAATAGTGACGTTTTTCACTCTTGTGAAAGATGCTTTCTTTAGCTTGGCTCTGATACCATGTTAATGTTTAAGCCATTATTATAGTTCTTTTTAATTCAATAGAAATACACAATCAGAAGAGACACAACATTTATCTTGGGAAACCCTCTAGGGGAAGAAAACCCAACAAAACTTTCTTATTATAGATAACCAATACAATGCCAAGAGATAACTCAAGCTAATACAGAAGATCCTCTCCAAAATATGTGCCACTCTCTCGCTCTCTCTCTCTCTCTCTCTCTCTTCTCCAACTGCAATTCCGAAACTTGTCTCTCAATGAGCAAGNTCTCCAATTGCTTCTAACCGTTCTTTAAATTCTAAGATTCTGGAAAAATATTCTTGGATTGTTTCTCCTTTCTGCATCCTCGTATTCTTCAGTTGAGTTCTTAGATTCATCTTCCTTTTTATGCTCTTTCCTTCGTACAATCTGCTTAGGGAATCAAACATTTCTTTTGGAGTCCTCTTTGATGACACATAAGGAATCTTGTTGTCTTTGATTGAATCTGCAATGATTCTTTTGGCCCTGATCGTGTCCTTTAGATGCTTGGCTTTTTCTGCAGCATTGTCGGGTTTCGGTACTTCTTCTTTGACGAATCTTGCTAGGTCATTCTCTTCAAGGATCAGACTGATCCTATACTTCCAAGCACAGAATTTTTCCACGCCTTCCAGTTTGTCAGTAAGCTTCGTGCTTGCAGACATCTTTTACCTGGAGCTGGGAAAATAACCAAAAAATGAAAATGCTCAAAATCAAATTCTGAACTTACCAGGAGATGAACTTGGCTGAGGTGAGTGGCCTGGTTTGCTTGGATATGAGAAAATCCAACTTTTACCCCTCCAAACTTGATCTATGGATTTCTGTACTAGTGCTTTTGGTTTTCTGGTACCTCTGGTACTCTGGTACTTCTAGTTCTCTAGTTTTCTGGTACTTCTGGTACTTTGTGAAACTAGTGTTTCACTTTCCGGGAGATCTAGCCACTGAAAAGGTGTGCTGAGAGTGCCAAAGTAATTATTCAGGGAGGGCACACGTTTCTAGATGGTTTTAGGGCTGAAAAGCTTCACTATCAAAAAACCATAATTTGCATGTATGACAACAGTGACGTTTTTCACTCTTGTGAAAGATGCTTTCTTTAGGTTGGCTCTGATACCATGTTAATGTTTAAGCCATTATTATAGTTATTTTTAATTCAATAGATAACAACAACATAAGACAAGATCACTGAGAAATACACAATCAAAAGAGACACAATATTTATCTTGGGAAACCCTCTAGGGGAAGAAAACCCAACAAAACTTCCTTATTATAGATAGCCAATACAATGCCAAGAGATAACTCAAGCTAATACAAAAGATCCTCTCCAAAATATGTGCCTCTCTCTCTCTCTCTCTCTCTTTCTCTCTCTCTTCTCCAACAACAATTTCGAAACTTGTCTCTCAATGAGCAAGTGAGGTGTGTGTCTAAGTGAGGTGCTAACCTCCTTATTTATACTAAACTAGCACGTGTGAAGTGTCTCTTCACTGGCAGGGCCAACTTCTTAATCTGGGTGGTTATAACCACCTTTATTATATTCCAGGGCCTCTTTGATATATTCTTGGGCCGACTTCTTCTTTAGTCTATTACAATTATATTATGATCAATTCGCAAAAGGGGATTTGGTCCTTTTACAATAGCCGACATGATCAATCCAAAATGGGGATTGATCCAATGAATAATATATCAAATAATAATTAAGATACACTTTGCAGTTACATTATTTCAACAATGTGTCTGCATCGATATGAGTATTGGTGAACTAAGATGCAGGTTCACAAGTTATGTAATAACCAAATGATTGTAGTGTTGACGTAATTTGGATGTTGTAGAAATCCAAAATATAGTGTATGATATAAGTTGTACTTATGATTTAATTTATGGTTTCAAATATTTCTATGATCTGTGGTAAGTGTGGTCTTGATAGGACACACAACTTTCCTAGAGTGGTTATTTGATGGCGTGACTCTAAGAACAATAGTTTCACAATAGGGCTTGGTGTAGGGTGTTGACCCTAATTCTATAAGGAGGGGTGGAGGTATCGACCACCATTTATCCTCTGAAACCTAGAGTCGCTGGAGGGATATGTGAACTCACGCTCCCCTAGACGTGTGATGGCAACTGCTAGTTGCCTGTTGGGGAAGCTTGGTTGAGATGTATGACACTTTCGCTTACTGGTTCTATCTGGAGCTAGGTCAATATAGTTGACGCTCCAACTTAGTCCAACAAAGGAAAGGATAGGATAGAAAATGGAAGTAGGTTAGGAAGTAGGTTTGAATTCCTATTGATATTTTAAGTGTGATAATGAGTTATTGATGGATTGTTGTAATTTTGTTCATTAAGATTATTAAATGATGCATTACTTGATCTGTTGTCTTACATGTCTTGGTGATCATATAGGAATTGTGCTCTAGGGGAAATGGTTGTTTATCATTAGTACATGCATGAGATATGTGTCCACTATCTATGCACACATACCCTACCCATGTACACTAGTACAATTAATTAATGTATTAATTATTAAAGTATATTATTAACGATTTAATTGAATGTTTATTGAATATGTAAATTATATTGCATAAAAAATATCTAGAAGAATTAAATACCTTATTTGACTTTGATTGATGGTTGGTATGATGAATTAAATGAGCATGGTGGGTTGTTATGTACATTTTGGGGAAAATTGTCAAATTGCATTTATTAGCTAGCATG
>JZKD02S0508791.1:0-16856 GCA_000966675.3 Picea glauca
AAGGCCCTAACTCAGAAGAGGATTTTGAAGAAATAACTACGTACATTAAAGATGGGAAAGGATGAAACTATCTCTGCCTTATTTTCCAAAATTTCCCAAATAAGAGATCAACTTGCAAAAATTGATGTTGAAGTGGATGATGATGACCTTTTACAAACAACAGTAAATGGTCTTCTTGACTCATGGGAGACATTTCTCTCATTAGTTAATGGAAGAGAAGTTCAACACAACTTCGAGAGATTATGGCCTGATTTCTTGGAAGAAGAGGGTAGACTCAAAAGTAGAAATGAACCCTTAATGGTGAAAGACCTTGCTCTTTTAGTCAAAGCCAAGAATTGGAAGAAGTTTCCTTAGCACAAAGGAAAAGGTAAGAAACCCCAAGGTAAACACTCTCACTTTCACTCTCATTTGTCTAAAGTAATATTCTTTAACTGTAAAAGGCTAGGTCATTATGAAAAATATTGTAGGAACCCTCCTTCACAACAAAAATGAAGAGGCATGTTCCTTGCTTCAGTTGCAACTGAGGAAGAAGAGCCTCAAAGAAGAAGAACCAGAGCTGCTACTAAAGAACAAGAACAACGCGAATAAAGTTATCTTATTTCATCTCTCTCCGATACTGTCACCAAATCAGAAGAAGTTTGGTTAGTGGACAACGAGGCCTCCAAGCACATGACATGATTCAAACAGAACCTTGTGAACTATCGAGATAAGAATTTCAATGTGAAGGTAGAATTGGGTGATGATGGCACCTATGCCATCAAAGGATTTGGATCAACATCTTTTCAGCTTTAGTCAGGTAATGTATTTCATATTGAATAAATTCTTTATGTTCCTGGATTAAAGAAAAATCTTATCTCAGTTTCATTTCTAGAACGTAAAGGTTACTTAGTATCCTTCTCCATAGGAAAGGCTCTTATGTGGCCCTCAAATGAAAGAATGATCTCAGCCATGACAATCATAGGTCAAGAAGGTGGACTTTACAAAGTCACTAGTCAATTTATTCAAGCATTAGCTCATGATATGATCAACCCCTGCGAACTATGGCATAGATGGTTTGGATATCTCAACTATAATGCTCTCCCAGGTTTGCAAAGGATGGTAACAAGTATGCCAGTTTTTCCTTTTGAGCGTGATAGTATTTGTAGAGGTTGTGCTCTTGGTAAAAATAAAAAGAAATATTACCATCACAATAATAGAAAAACTAATGGTATATTAGATCTTATTCATTTTGATCTTTGTGGACCTATGACTGCTCCATCCATGGATGATTGTCTTTATTATATCATTTTTATTGATGATTGTTCTCATAAAACTTGTATTTATTTTTTGAAAACTAAAGATAAATCTTTCAGTAAATTTCAGGATTTTAAGAATCTTGTTGAGTATCAGATAGGTAGACACATCTGTGTTTTCAAAACAGAAAATGGAAAAAAAATTGACTCCCACAAGTATGATTATCTCTGTCGGACTTCCGAGATTAAGAGGGAGTTGATCATGCCTTATAATCCTAAGCAAAATGGGGTTGTAGAAAGAAAGAACATAACAATTTGTGAAGCATCCAGAGCCATGATGTATGATCAAAATATTCCTTTGTCTCTTTGGGCCGAAGCTGCAAGTACTGTAGTCTATATTCAAAACATGTGTCTTCATAAAGCCTTGGAAGAGAAAACTCTAGAAGAAGTCTTCACCGGTAAAAAGCCTTCAGTTGACCATTTGAGAATTTTTGGTATTCATGTCTACGTTCATGTACCAAAAGATAAGAGGACTAAGTTAGATCCCTCTAGAAAGAAGACACTTTTGTGGGATCCAATGAGACCTCAAAAGTATATCAGATCTATGTACCAAGGAAAAATCTTATAGAGGTTAGTAGAGATGTGACCTTCCATGAGGAAGTAGCCTTTCGTCGTTCCATAGAACTTCCATGTGATACAAAGGAGAATGAAGCTCCATCTCCAAAACCTTCAAATTCACCACTTTTAGATGAGCAGGCAGAGGAGGCCAAAGAGCCTTTAGTGGATCCCATAAGGGATTCTATTGAGTTTCCCCTAGAGAAACCTCATGTCAAAAGGAAGCCAGCCTGGTGCCGTGAAATTTTAAAAGAAGCAAAAAATCATGCAACACCTAAAGGTACCTTCAGAGAAAGAAAGAAACCATATTAATACTCAGGTTTGATAGCTCAGTTGAATCTTGTGATTGAATCAAAACCTTCCACTTTTGATGAGGCTGCCAAATATAAAGTGTGGAAGGATGCCATGATAGAAGAGTATGAGTCAATATTGAATAATGATGTATGGGAAGTGGTCCTAAGACCTAAAGGAAAATCAATAGTAACCTCTAAATGGATTTACAAAATAAATCATGCAGTAGATGGCAGTGTTGAAAATTTCAAAGCTACATTTGTGGCTCGTGTCTTCTCTAAGAAATAAGGAATTGATTATGACGAGAAATTTTCTCCTGTTTCCAGGTATACCTCTATCAGAATCATGATCTCTCTTGCTTCATTTTTTGATTGGAAACTTCACCAAATGGATGTTAAGACTTCCTTTCTTAATGGTGAAGTTGAGAAAGAGGTTTATATCGAGAAACCTGAGGGTTTCATGATCCATGAAAAATAATCTCATGTTTTCAAACTCAAGAAAGCCTTGTATGGATTGAAACAATCTCTGAGAGCTTGGTATGGAAGAATTGACAATTTTCTTCAGAGTATTGGGTTCTCCAATAGTATAATAGATCCTAATATTTATATAAATATTGTGAAGAATCATCCTATTATCTTGATTTTATATGTGGATGATCTATTCCTTACTGGAGAGGAACATTTGATAGCTCATACTAAGAGTGAGTTATCAACACAATTTAAAATGAAGGACTTGGGTCTTATGCATTACTTTCTTGGCTTAAAGGTGTGGCAGAAACCTGGTGAGATCTTTCTCTCACAAAGCAGATATGCAGTTGATGTGCTTCGCAGATTTGGGATGTTGGACTATAAGTCCATGACCACACCTATGATCTCTAACCTGAAGAAGTTACATGATAAAGCTACAGGTTCAAATGCAAAACACCCTACCATATATCGTCGGATTATTGGGTCCTTGATGTATCTAGTACACACCATACTGAACATTTGTTATGTAGTGAATGTCCTCAGTCAGTTCATGTATGAACCGAAACACATTCATATGGTTGTTGCTAAGCATATTCTCAGATATGTCCGAGGGACCATAGCCTATGGACTCATATACACTTCTAATGGAGGTGTAATGTTTCATGGCTATACAAATTCAAATTGGATGGGTAGTACAATGGACTGGAAGAGTACTTACAGATATTGTTTTAGTTTGGGTTTAGCTATGATCTCCTAGTCCAACATGAATCAAAGATCCATATCCCAAATCACTGCAGAGGTAGAATACATTGTTGCAAGTTCTGCTAGTAGAGAAGCAATGTGGCTCAGAAAGCTACTCTCAAATTTGTTCATTGTTGAGCTGGAACCCACAGTAATTCATTGTGATAACTAGAGTTGTATAAAGCTATCCAAGAATCCTATGTTTCATGATAGATCAAAACACATTGAGATGAGATATCACTATGTTCGGGACATGGTGCAGAAGAACATTCTCATTATTCAGTATGTTCTGACGGTGGAACAAAATGAAGATATTTTGACTAAGCCTTTGTGGTTGACAAAGTTTGTGTACATTTGAGACAATATTGGTGTTGCTGAAAATGCCTCTCTTACTAAGAGGGAGTGTTAAAATTAAGCAGCTACAAGAGACATTTTCCGGGAGGATGGAAAATACCCTAGCTAAGATATAGGGCCCCTAGTACACTCCTAGGGTTCTTGGTCTGGGACCAAGCATTTAGATCCATGGAAAAAGATCCTAGTGAGGGCCCCTAGTTTATTTCTAGGGTTCTTGGTCAAGGACCAAGCAGTTTGATGATGTAAGTCCCTAGATGTGTTCCAGGGAATCCTTTTTCGGTGCTTGGATTCATCCTTGGTTGTGTACGTTGGTGGATAAGACCCTAGTGATGATCTAGGGCCCCTAGATGTGTTCTAGGGTATCCTGGTATGAGACCTTCCTCTTATGCTGGGATGATAAAAGATTGGAAGTTATATCATGAGACCCTTGTGGACATTTTTCCACTGAAGAATACCCCTTTGAATTTGTCTTGTTATTGTTGCATTCCCTTTCTTGAGCCACGTCGTTATTAATGTTTATGTTGTGTTGGTCTTTTCTAGTCACCTTGTTTTGTTGACAATTCAAATTAATATTTTATAATTAAAATATTAATTATTTTTATTTTTATTATTTTATTTTTTAATTGATTGGGTTTTAGCCTAACCCCAAATTTATGGATTTTTTCTTTAACCCTATTCTACCTACCAAAAACTATACAAGGCAACCTCACCCCTCACTCTCTCAATCATGATTCTTTCTCAAATATTTTTCTTGGTCTGAAATTTTTTGTGGTTTCCTTCTTTTTTCAATTTGGTTTGGGTACGACCTCCTTGGATTAATCCTCTTGCTAAGTTTCTGTGATGCAACCCTCTTGGATCTAATTTTTTGGTTGAGTGAGTGGTGCGACCCTACCTTGGGTTTGTTTCTCTTGATGTTTGGTACTGTGGCTCCTTCCTTGGGCTGGTTTAGGGTGCGGCATCTTCCCTTGGTCCGGAACAAGTGCTACAACACCCTCCTTTAGTAGTGTGAATCTCTCCTTGGTGGATGGTATAGGGTGCAACCCTCTCTTGCTGACCTCTAAGGGATTTTTCTTAGGTTTTTGTTTGTCCTCTTGCTAGTACTATCACCTTCTTGAGTCATTGATGTCTCCTTGATTCCACCTATGTTTCTGCCCCTGTTACTACTATGTTGTTTTGGTTTGGACAATTTTTTTAAGGCTGTAAGTGGGCCTTCTTTTGGACAATTGTGTCCTTGCCTCAACCTAGTATTTATTGCTTTGCTATGTTGATTATTTTTCTGATATTTACCCTAATTTCTTCTTGGAAAAATTGTTCACAAGTTCATGATGAGATCTACCCCTGAGGGTTTGATCCATGAATCTTATAGATTTTTATGAGCATATAGAAAAGAGGACAAGTACAAGTTAATCAGGTAAATTTGTTCCTTGTTTCTTTTGCTAATGAAATATTCATATCTTTTCTTAGTTTGTGTTAAATTAATGTTTTTTTTTTTGTTTGTTAGTTTTTCCGTGACATGTGGGACTAACTTGTGGCTAAGAAACTGTGACTCAGGGGCATCTAAGTAGTCAAAATAACCCAATGATCACACATGGCCTGAGCCACACCAACCCTTAACATGGATGGATGTTTTGTCCCCACAGGTTTTGAACCAGTGACTTTAACATCACGAAGTGCCTTAACAGTACACTATGTCACCGACTGTTCTACACCTCGGGGATTATGTTAAATTAATGTTAAGATAATGTTCTAATGTTCAGATACATTTTAATATTTTTTTTATTTTTTTACATCAGAAATTTTGAATATATCGCTGATCTGAAACTACTATAGTAAATAAAAACAAAAAAAATAAATTGTTACTAGTTTGCCCTTGAATTTCTAACATCATTGAATCATGAAATTGCACCAAACCAAGTTGCATGGTGAATTATTGTCAAACACAACAACAATGTGCAAAAAACTCAAATGCCCAATACAATAGAGCATGTGGTTAGTATACAATCATCACAACCATAACTCAACTTATAACTGAAATAACTCTTGTGGAACACCACAACATTGTACAAAAACCTCAGATGGCCAATAGAACAAAACATGTGGCAAGCAAACAATTGTCCCAACCAAGCGGAGAGGTGCAATAATATTGCAATAAACCATATTACAAATACAAGAAATCCATATCTATACATTGAAATGTTTCCAACATACAATATTCACAACCAAAGAACTCTACTAAAATTTACATTGTGAATACAAAACCCCAATGATATAACAATCGAAAAAGGAGCCCCACAGATAATCATCATGACTTTACAATACAAGATGGAACTTCATTACATTAAATTATTATTGGAATATGGTGATATGAAATAGAATTTCATTGAATTACATTACAGTCCCCTTGATTACAACTTGAAACATCCCTGATAAAGTGGCAAATAGTTTCAAACTTTGTTGCTAACAACTGTCAAGGATAAGCTAAAGAAAGGAACCATGTAGGAATTCATTAAAACTACAATCAAATCCTCAACAAAGTACAATAAGAAGACACTTGTAACTATAAATAATCAAAGTTGGATGACAATATCAATATGCTTAGAAACTCAAGATAGGAATAACCTGCAGAACCAAGCTATCCCACAACTCTTCACAAAAGACCTCTGTGGAGAAAGTGAAGCAAATAGAGGGCTAATATGCACATAAGAACTTCCAAGAGAAAATCATATAATGATCATGATAATCCAATAACAAAAAAAGTGAATTTTATTTTACACAACAAGGGTTAGAAACACATATAAATAGAGAGAAAAATATGATCAAAATAAAAAATGATATCACTTGAAAAATCTAGTCATTAAGAAACTAAGACTTAAGAATTGGATGGTTTCTTGTTGTCACCAAGATAAAATTCTAGAGATAAATGCTCTTGACAATGTCAAAGAATATCTTCCACACAGGTAGGTTAGTGACAAGAAAAAA
The DNA here is from genome assembly GCA_000966675.3 of Picea glauca. Classification (NCBI taxonomy): domain Eukaryota; kingdom Viridiplantae; phylum Streptophyta; class Pinopsida; order Pinales; family Pinaceae; genus Picea; species Picea glauca. The sequence continues at coordinate 6,680 of JZKD02S0508791.1, forward strand.
TCAGGATCAAGAGACAATCTCTACAAAAATGATGAAAAAACTAAGAAACAAAACCCTAATTCAAAAAGACAAGAAGTTAGTGACAAGAATAAAAAAAATGTTCTTGATTGTGATGAATGATGGAAGTAAATTACCCCGTTTATAAGTTTCCACACTTCAAAAAAACACACTAGAAATTACCTGCAGCAGAGAAAATTTGCAGACTAGTTGAGAAAAAATAGTCGTACCTGTGACTCATCCCGAGTCACTTCGCTAGAGTGACTTGGGACAAGTCACAGGTGAGTGTTGGGAGCCTATTGGACCTCAACCAAGTTTTGGAGAACCTTGGTTGTGTTTTACCATTTTGGGGACTTCGAGAGGCTGGTCAAAGACGAAGCGCAAGGCGAAGAGGAGATCGCAGGATCTCGCCCCCTTTTGTGGGATTTTTGGGTTTAGGGTTTATGTAATGGGTATGAGATGTTGACCCATGGGTCTTACCCATATTTAGGCCCCTTTTATAATGTATAAATAAGTATTTAGGCGATGTAAGAGGGAGTTAGTTGTAAGCCAATGAGCTAAGTGAAAATAGTTGTAAATGCTTTATGCATTATGTGTGTTGAGAACTTGCAAAGCTAAGTGAAAGTGATGGTAAGAAGGCTCTGTGATGTGCCAAACTCGGGGAAGGATGACTTGGAGAGGTGCACGCAGATCTCTTGTCCTATGCAGAGTGGGTTTTGTGGCTCTGTGCATGTAAGATGATTGGAAGAAGATAATAAAGAAGACGAAGACTTGGTGGGCGTAGCTCCATGCTAGGGGTGAACCACATATATTCTGTGTTATTGTGCTTTGTGCTATATTATTCTTGTATTTTCTTAGTGCACTGTTATAATAGATATATTTATTAATGCTTAAGTGCTTTATGTTGAGAATGAATGTTGGATCCATTATAAGGCTATGTGCTTGATGATTAGATGTGCTTGATCTTGATGAATACTGCATTGTTCTGTAATTGGTATTTGAATCTGTGATGTGAATAAGGGTAAAATCTAATGAATTTCAACTGCTAATTGATCTGTTAAGTATTGCGATCACAGATCTGTGTCCCAACTAGGTTTTAGATGCTTAAGTCCTACAAACCCCCTACCTCTACCTCGGGTGAGACTTCATTTGCTTCGCAGGTGCTGCCGAAAGGGCTAGTAGTTAAGGTTTTGTTGGTACGATGTTGAAGTGTTGAACCCTAGGTCTACCCCTGTGCCAACAAATGGTTCTATTGATGGGACCTGAAATTGTGATTGATGAGAACTGAGAAAAAGAGAAAGCTCTGTGCATAGATTTGTTGTTGTAGTGCACAATACTCTCCTTGACTTGTGAAGCTCCGTGCCAAGAAGAGAAGTCTGATCTGAAGAAAAGAGGTAAGATCTTAAAGCTTGGTTCTCTAATTAAGGTAAGATAAGTGGAAATTTTTGTTTCGAAAGAATGGATCTAGGTATATTTGATAGATTTTGTCCTAGTCTGAAAACTAGGGCACAACTAGAAGAAAAAAGATATGATATGAATAAAAATAGTGAAATACATGTTATCCCTATGCATAGAAAGAATTGTTGGACTAACAAGTGGATGGAGGATCCTAGAAAGATTTTTTTTCAGGTCTATCACTGTGATCCCAGTGTGCAGTACAGGAAAGGTTGGGGGTCATTTAAGAGAAAGAGAGGATTGACTCTTTGTTATAGTTGCAGAAGACAGGGACATCTTGCTAAGGAATGCCCTAGTAGAGGTCCTATTTCCTTTGTTGTAAGGCTACTGGACATGAAGTTTTGGATTTCCATAGAATGATTGCTAAAGTTGAAAAGATGAACCTAAAACAATAAAACCATGAAGAAGGTCAAAAAACTAAGGATATACTAAGAACTAGAAAGAATATGAGGCTATATTATTGCAGATGAACGAAACATTGACTGATCACAGAGACATCAATTTATCAAAATCTTAAAAGCTAAAGAGTGCATAGAAACAAGAATAGGAGACTTCAACATAGACTGTGTATTGGACGCAGAAACATAGGTGAACATTATGATAGAAAGTACTTGGGAAATTTTAGGAAAGTCTGCTATGATTCCTTCATTGGGAGGAATAGGATTGTTTAAGGGAAATATGATAACCCTATGTGGAAGACTTACTCATGTACCTATGAGTGCTCATGGAGCATCGACAAAAGAAGAATTCAAGGTCATTAAGTTTGTTAAGAACAACACTCCTTTTTCACTTTTGTTAGGAAGAACTTGGATTGAGAGAGATCAAATATGAAGAAAAGAAGAGGAGGAAGTTATGGAACAAAAAAAGTAAGAATTAAGAGATTTCATGGCTAAGAGAATAGCGCGCTTAATAGAAGAATAGGAGGACAAGTAGAAGCAACTGAGGTCTAGAGACTTAGCTGTAGAAGTTGAAAGAACGCAAGAAGGCCTAAAGAACTTATCCATGTAGGAGAGTAGAGCACCTACTCCAGAAACAGTAAGAGAAGAAGTATTATCCTTGAACCTTGTGAAAGATCCTCAACAGTGAGAAGTTTATATACTAAGAGAAGATAAAAAAAAGAATGGAAAGAGGAATCTAGAGACGCATATCACAAGGAAGAAAGCAAGAAAGCTCAGTAAGCAGAAATCAAAGCTAGAAAAATTGCAGGAGATTCCAGAGAGGACTTCGCAGAACTTGAACCTCACTGGAATAACAGAACAACACCGATTGACACTTTGCCATGGTGAAGCAATATGACCATTGGAGGCATCCCAACCATTAGAATGATGCTCTAGAACGGATAGAAACACAATTATTGCCGGAACGCTCTCTATTGGACCATTGGGACTGCACCATAACGGATGGAATTGTATTGATTGAGGCATTCCTACCCGTTGGAGGAATTCATTATTACGTTGTCTATTTATCCCGTCGAGCATTGCTCCGAGGACACTTTCACAAATTGTGATTATCCAAGCCCATAGATAACTAGTTTCTTTCGCATAGTGCTTATTGAGACCTCACCACCTGTTCTACTTACCTTTAGTGTTTGTCCACCTATCCATGACATTTGATCACGAGCGTGCATGTCGAGCGACCTTAGCACAATAGAGAAATTAGTTGAAGAGATTTTGATTAACCTCATGGATGAGAAGGTCATGTCCATAGGAGTACATGCCTCATCGATGAGAGGAGTGCAAGAATCCCCATTGACTGCACGTCGATCTCAGTCATCCCGAACTGTGGCAGAGAAATAGAGAAAGCATCACGACGACTTGGAAAACGTGAAGTTCATCCCATCAATCCTGCTCGACTATATCCCACCTCTGGTTGGCGTGGTTAGTTGTGATAGTGTCCCAAGGGAATTTGACTATACATTGATCACTATGTACCTCCTGAAGGGGATACACGTAGTTGGATTGCAATTAGGACATATTACGACGCTAAAGATCAATGACTTCAACTTGGGAGACCACAAGAACTATGGCATGCTCGCACCACACAAGTATTTGATAAAGGCAATGAGGAAGAATTCGAAGATAATCCCCCGGCTGTGGACCATGGACATCGCGATATCAACAATCCTTAATGTGATGAAGATACCACACTTTGACAAACATCAGGAGGTTAACACATGATTTAAACTCCTCATGTCAAGCTACCATGGTGGTTACCTATGGTTGGATCGATGCATCACCGTAGATCTGACGTTGATCCATCGGATCACCAGATTGAGCATGCATGGACCCGACCCTCAAGATTTTTACCCAGGGAAGGCTGCAGATCGCGCCCTGATGCAATGCATCAAAGGAAACTACACCAGATTCACCAGGGGGAGGATGATATGATGAAGTAGACCAGGAAGAGAACGAAAGGGTAGAAAACAAATAGGAACATGGCGAAGTGACACCTCCTAAAGATCCCATCACAAAGGCTGAGACATCTAAGAAAATAAAAGTTTCCCCGAAGAAACCATCAGCACGGAAGAAATCACGAGCAAATAAGCCTCAATTACAGACTGTGCTCACGATGGATGATATTGATCTCATCATTTCCGTTGTATCAGATACCTTAGAGGAAATTTTGCAGCGAAGCAAAGCCAAAAAGGAGACAATGTTTGATAGGATCGAGGTAGATCTCAAAGGGGTACAACATGCTCTTTATTCAAGCCGCACAGTGTCTACTATGTCGATGTCATTGGGAGATATATAAGTAGGAAATGAGCCTGCCCAGCTACGCAGATTAGTAGATTCGACCGAGGCTCACCTTCATCACGTCCAGGAGGAAAAGGAGCAAGCCACATAGGCATTAAAGAAAGAAAAGGAGGAAGCCCTAGAGAAACATTGAGTTGTGAATCAAGAGAAAGACGGCCTCCAAGCAAAGTTTGCAGAGGATAAAGCAGAGATCCAAAAGGAAAAAGAACAACTGCTCACAAATAAGATGGGAGTTAAGGAGGTAGTCACTAGATCACTTCGCTCTGTGTCGGGCCTCACACAGATAGAAGAAGACACAATGGAGAGTCAAGTGGAGAATCTTACTGAAGCTATTCAACAGATTCAAGCAAGAGTGGCAAAACTAGAACTGTAAGCAGTGCCAAGCACTCCATAGGAAGTGCGAGACCTGAGAGAAGAAACTGCCCGAAGCACAATAGAAAGAATCAAGGCGTTGGCCTCTGAATGCAAGCAAATCAATAAACACAGTGTGCAGACCTATGAGTGCCTTATAGAGGACCCCGAACTAAGGACATTGGAGTCACATCTCTAGGAAGCCAAGCAACAAGTAGTGACAGTGCAAGCACAATTGAAGGTACTGTCAGCAGTTGAGAATATGAAAAGGTCACAGGAAAAATGCGTAGTTCAGCAATAGGTCCATGCCATCCAAAGTAAGTCATGAAAGTGACCCAGAGACTTCAGTCGGTATAGAATGAAGCCTGCACACTTTTTGAGGAGATTGAGGGACAAGGTGCACATCTAGAACAAGTAGTCACCATGGTGGAACAATTATTGGAAGGATCGATGACCGAGAAAGTTATTCAGGAGTTTACCAAATAGGAGGCTCTGGCGAAGTAGCAGGTCGAAGCAGCTTGAGGCCTTCAAAGCAGAATTTCTCAGATCAGAGTGACTCAGGATGAGTCACAGGTGAGTGTTGGGGGCCTGTTGGCCCTCGAAGAAGTTTTGGAGAACCTTGGTTATGTTTGACCATTTTGGGGACTTCGACACTGAATCGACATGCTGGTCAAAGATGAAGAGCCAGGGGAAGTGGAGATCGTGGGATCTCACCCTCTTTTATAGGATTTTTGGGTTTAAGGTTTATGTAACAGGTATGGGATATCATCCCATGGGTCTTACCCATGTTTAGGCCCCTTTGTAATGTGTAAATAAGTAGCTAGGAGATGTAAGAAGGAGTTAGTTGTAAGCTAATGAGCTAAGTGAAAATAGTTGTAAATGTTTTGTGCATACTATGTGTTGAGAACTTGCAGAGCTAAGTGAAAGTGATTGTAAGAAGGCTCTGTGCTATGCCAAACTCGAGGAAGGAGGACCTGGCAAGGTGTGCGCAGATATTATGTCCTATGCGGAGTGGTTTTTGTGGCTTTGTGCATGTAAGAGGATTGGAAGAAGATAATAAAGAAGACGAAGAGTTGGTGGATGTAGCCCCACGCTAGGGGTGAACCCCGTATGTTCTGTGTTATTGTGATTTGTTCTATATTGTTCTTGTATTTTCTTAGTGCACTGTTATAATAGATAGATTTATGAATGCTTAAGTGATTTATGTTGAGAATGAATGCTAGATCTATTGTAAGGCTACATGCTTGATGATTAGATGTGCTTGATATTGATGAATACTACGTTGTTCTGTAATTGGTATTTGAATTTGTGATGTGAATAAGGGTAAAATATAATGAATGTTAACTGCTAAGTGCTCTGTTAAGTATTGTGATCATAGATCTGTGTCCCAGCTAGGTTGTAGACACTTAATTCCTACAACCTCCCCTGCCTCTACCTTGGGTGAGACTTCATCTGCTTCGCAGGTGTTTTCGAAAGGGATAGTAGTTAGGTTTTTGTTGGTGTGTTGTTGAAGTGTTGAACCCTGGGTCTGCCCCTGTGCCAACAGGGTAAGAAAATGATCTTCTAGAAGAATTTATCCTTTTGGAAAGATATATCATCCACTTAATAGAAAAATAAATCCTCCAGATGAAACATCAAGGTTCATATCTACAAAAGAAGGCATATGTGCAACAAAACTGCTAAATAGAATGGTCGTATAATAGAAAAACGACATTCATATGACCTTGGATTCGAGGGAGGGATGGCTAGTTAGTTATCTAGTGAAAATTCTCACCCAACAAAAAAAATTCCACGCAAAAAGACCTCCTGGATCAAAATATATTAGCTTTGGAAGAAAAACTAGGTTTGGTCAAAAAACAAGCTTGGTAAATTAGCAAACCTAAAAGTTTCCAAAAAACATTACGTTAAAAAAAAAAATCCTAGGCTAAGCTAGGATAATTAATTCAATTTTGAGAAAACATAAACCAAATTTAATGAACCAATACTCAATCTCAACTAATTTCTTTAATCCAGAGACAATGGTGATGTCATATTTTTTTTAAATGCACATAAATGTGAGAAATCTAAAAAACAAGGGTTAGGGTTTTAAGAAAAATATCTCAATCTTGTAGAAAAATTCCAAGATCTAAAGAGAATCCATAATGGATACTATATCTGAAGGAAAAACTACAAAAAAGGAGAGCCTAAATAAATATGTTGCTATGTAAAAAAATTTAACAGAAAATTACTGAAGGAGGTAGACCAGAGTAACTAGTTATGATACCATGTTAGAATATTGAGACATATGAATAAAAATACAACAACATTAAAAACAAGAACCTTACTAGTCTATCCTTCTATCCATATAACAACAACATTTAATAATAATAAGAAAGATACAAGAGAAAAAGAGTACACTAGATATACGTGGTAAAACCCCAAAATGGGGAAACATCCATGGGAAGGTTTTGTCTTCTTTATTCTTCATAAATATCCAATCTTACACTTGAGCTCCCACACATAACACTCCATATTCACATCATTCCAATGTATATTATCACTATGTTATCCTTCATTTCAATTTACCTCATGGATCTCTCCTACCTCTATTATATACCAAGAGCTATGCAGGAATTACATCCCAAAATACATGTGGGATGAATGTAATTTGACCTCTTTATATAATGAATGGTAACAAGAGTATATTACTTCAGGATGCATGTGGTCTAACTCTTTTACATAATATTAGACATCATTACCTTCTGAATTAATACATTCCAACAAACCACACAAGTCATCATTACATATTCCAACACTCCCCCTTAATGATGACTAGGGAGAAGGAACACTTATGGATGAAGATGGAATTACAATACCTTCCAACATTCTGTGCAAGAATAATAAGACAATACCTCCCAGAGGAATATGGAATTACATTAAAATACCCCCTTAATGACAACTTCCAAAATTTCCCATAAGATGTGAATAAGAACACACTTCGCGTCATGGATTTTATGAAGATAACAATCGCTTCTCACTGAATCGTGAAATTGTGTCGAAACCAAGTTGTACAATGAAATCTTTCTGAACACCACAACAATGTACAAAAACCTCAAATGACCAATACAATAGAACATGTGGCTAGCAGACACTCATAACAACCATAACTCAACTGATAGCTGAAATAACTCTTGTAGAACACCAAAACAATCTAAAGAAACCTCAGATGGCCAATACAATAGAACATGTGGTAAGAAGACAATTGTCCCAACCAAGCTAATAGGTGCAATAACACTACAATAAACCATATTATGAATATAAGAACCCTAGATCTATACATTGGAATGTTTCCAACAAATAATCTTCACAACCAAAGAACTCTACAGAATATTACATTACGAATACAAGACCCCAATGGTCTATCCATCGAAAAAAGATCCCCATAGATAATAATAATGACTTTGCAGTAGAAGATGACATTTCATTACATTACATTATTACTAGAATATGGTGATATGAAATGGAATTTCATTACATTACATTGCATTCCCCTTGATTAAAACTTCAAACATTCCAGATAAAGTGGCAGATAATTTCAAACTTTGTCGTTGTCAATGATAAGCTGAAGAGATGAACAATGTAGGAAGCCATTACAACTGCAACTAAGTCCTCAATCAAGTGCAAGACGAGTACACTTGCGACTGTCAATAATCAATGTTGAATGGTAATATCAATATGCTTAGAAACTCAAGATAGGAACAACTTGTAGAACGAAGCTATCCCACAACTCTTCACAAAAACACCTGTGGAGAAAGTGGAGAAAATAGAGAGCTAATCTGCACACAATAAATTCCAAGAGTAAAGCATATAATGATTATGATAAGCCCATAACAAAAAAAAATGAAATTTATTTTACACAACAAGGGTCAACAACAACATATAAATAGAGAACAAAATACAATCAAAATAAAAAATGATATCACTTGAAAAATCTAGCCATTAAGAAACTGATCCTTAAGCATTGGATGGTTTCTTGTTATCACCATGGTAAAATGCTAGAGATACATGCTCTTTAAAATGTCAAAAAATATCTTCCACATAGGTAGGTTAGTGATAAGAAAAAATCAGAAACAAGAGACAATCTCTGCAAACATGATGAAACAACTAAGAAACTAAACCCTAATGCAAAAAGGCAACAAGCTAATGACAAGAATAAACAAAAATTTTCTTACTTGTGATGAATGTTGGAAGTAACTTACCCTGTTTATGAGTTGCCACACTGAAAAAAACAACACTAGAAATTACCTATAACAAGAAACAACATGGAAAAACCAAGTTAGAAATTAACTTGAGAACTAAACCATTCGTACGGTCCTCCCTGCAAGAGAAACATGGTCGCACGACCTGCGTGGAGGGTGACAGGGACACCCAACAAATAAAATAACAACCAATCAATCAAATGGAACCTCTAATCAGACATATCTTACTACCAATTAGATGAATCAAAGGTTTGGACAGTCAATTGCATCCTTAGGCAAAGAAAATTTGCAGACTAGTTGAGAAAAAATAACCATACAGGTAAGGAAATAATGTTCTAGTAGAAATTGGCCTTTTGGAAAGAGAAATCGAACTCTTAACAGACAAATTGATCCTCCAAATGACAATTCAAGGTTGAGATCTACAAAAGAAGGAAATCGTACAACACAAATGTTGAATAGAATGGTTGTACAACAAACAAATGTAGTCCATACGACCTCAGATCAAAGAGAGGGTTGGTTGGTTAGTTAGCCAGCAAAAATAAGCATCCAACAAAAAAAATTCCATAGAGAAACACCTCTTTGATCAAAAGATATTAGCTTCAGAAGAAAAACTAGGTTCGGTAAAAAACATGCTTGGTAAATTCCCAGACCTAAAAGTGCCCATAAAACTTTTGGTTAAAAAAATTAAATTTCCTGGGATAGGCTAGGCTAACTAATTCAATTTTGAGCAAACATAAGCCAAATTTAACAAACCAATACTCGATCTCAATTGATTTCTTTATTCTAGAGACAATGGAGAAGTTGGTTTTTTAAAAACATGTACATAAATGTGACAAATCTGAAAAAACTAGGGTTAGGTTTTTGAGAAAAAAAATCTCAATCTTGTAGTAAAATGTCTAAATCTAAAGAGGAGCCTTAATGGCTACTGGATTTGACGAAAAAAATACAAAATAAGGAGAACCCAAATAAATATGTTGCTATGTAAAAAAATTTAACAAAAATTATTGAAGGAGGTAGACTAGAGTAACTAGCTCTGATACCATGTTAGAATATCGAGGCATATGAATAAACATACACCAATATTAAACACAAAAACCTTACTATTCTATCCTCCTAACCATATAACAACAATATTTAATCATAATAACAAAGAGAAAAGAGAAAAATAGTACACCAAATATACGTGGTAAAACCCCAAAATGGGGAAACATCCACGAGAAGGTATTGTCTTCTTTATTCTTCAGAAATCTCCAATCTTACACTTGATCTCCCACACACAACACTCCATATTCACATCATTCCAATGTATTTGATCACTATGTGATCCTTCATTTCAATGTACCTCACGAGTCTCTCTTACCTCTATTATATACCAAGAGGTAT
>JZKD02S0508846.1:0-16855 GCA_000966675.3 Picea glauca
TTTGTAAGAAGTGTGGCATAGCACACCAAAATACCACACCATATACCCCACAACAAAATGGAGTTTCTAAGAGAATGAAAAAAACATTGATGGACAAGGCAAGGAGCATGCTCAATGGTGTTGCGCTCGCACAAGAATTCTGGGTAAAGGTAGTCGACACTACAAAATATTTGGTGAATATGTATCCTTCTTTGGTGCTAGTCAACATGAATCCACATGAGGTATGTTCTGGTAAGAAGCATTCGGTTTCACATCTCAAAGTATTTGGTTGTGATGCATATGTGCATGTTCCCAAGAAAAATAGGAGAAATCTGGACAAGAAGGAAGTCAAGTGTATTTTCATTGGATACAAAGAAGGAATTAAAGAATATAAGATTTGGGATCATGAATCAAGGAAAACATTGTAAAGTCGAGATATGGTCTTCAGAGAAGTCGAAAGGAAGTCCAAGTTTGAAGTGATGGTTCAAACAGAGAATTATATGGAGAGGGTGTGGCTTGAACTGAGGAATGAAGAAGAAGATGATTCAAATGAGCAGACCAAATCAGATGAAGAGGTGGAACAACTAACCTCAATTGTAAACAGGTCCGAAGGAGTAAGAAAACCATTATAAAGGTATAGTCTGATCGACTTTTTTCTACATTTTTATTAACTACCACTGATGAGGAGCCCAATTTAGTCAGGGAGGCATTCAACTCGGCAAAGTGTAGACTATGGAAGGATGCCATGATTGAAGAAATGGAACCCTTGCATAATAATGAGACGTGGGATTTAGTTGAATTACCTAGTGGAAGAAATCTCGTTAGTAGCAAGTGGGTATTCAAGAAGAATATGAATGCAATAGGTCAAGTCGAGAAATTCAAAGCTCGACTGGTAGGGAAAGGATATTCCCAAGTCGAAGGATTCGACTTTGGTGAGATTTTTTCCCCCATTACAAAATTAACTTCCATTAGAGTACTCATGTCTCTGGCTGCAACAATTGATCTGGAAATATAATAGATGGATGTGAAGATAACGTTCCTACATGGGGACCTGGAAGAATAAATATACATGAAACAACCTGAAGGATTTGTAGTAAAGGGAAAGAAAGTGCTAGTGTGCAAGTTGAAAATATCCCTTTATAGTCTAAAGAAATCACCAAGGATGTGGTATCAAAAGTTCGACACATACATCCTTATTTTGGAATTTGTGAGAAGCAAATATGATCACTGCATATATTCCAAGGAAGAAGGTGGTTGTTTCATATATCAAGCATTGTATGTAGATAACATGTTGTTGATCGAAAATAGAATGGATGCAATAAAGGAGGTGAAGAAGAAGTTATCCTCCAAGTTCGACATGAAGGATCTCGGTGCATTGAACTTCATTCTGGGAATGGAGATCAAGAGAGATCAAGTAGCTAGAAATATTTGGTTGAATCAGATGAAGAATATTGAAGCAATTTTGAAACGTTTCAACATCTAGGATTGCAAACCTGTAAAGGTGTCGATTCTCGTGGGAGCAAAGATAATTGTTGAGCAGTGTCCAAAAACATAGGAAGAAATAGAGGATATGGCACATGTCCTCTATGCAAGTGTTGTTGGTAGTCTAATGTATGTGATAGTCTTCACTCGACCATAAGTTTTCCATGTAGTGGGAGTGTTGAGCAGATACATGTTGAAACATGGAAAGGAGCATTGGATAGTTGTCAAGAGAGTATTCAGGTATTTGTGTGGTACAAAAGACTATGCTATATGCTACCAAGGGAAACCTAGAGGTGAAAATGAAATAGATGTACATGGCTTTGTCGATGTTGACAGGGATGGAGATATAGATCAATGAAGGTCAACCAATTGATATGTATTCAATATGTTTAGTGGAGCAATCAACTATTTTAGTAAGCGACGGGTAGTCGTAACCTTATCAGTGATAGAATCTGAATACATGGAGGCCACTCCTAGAAGAAAAGAAGTATTATGGTTGTAATGAGTGTGTTCAACGAAGATAAGTTGTGACAGTCAAAGATGGTTTGATCAAAGAGATATGAAGATAATTTGTGACAGTCAAAGTGCAATATTTCTGGAAAAGAACCGAGCTTATTATTCCAAGACTAAGCGTATTGATGTACAATACCATTTCATGAGAGACATGGTGGAAAAAAACAAGGTGTTGTTGGAGAAAGTAGACACTTTGGAAAACATAGCAAACTCTTTGACCAAGTTTGTGACTGTTGTGAATTTATCTTGGTGTAGAGAGGCAATGGGCATTTTTTCCTTGGGTCTGTGAACAAAATTTTAGGAAACTCACGGTTTCGGCAAAGAAGACAACAAGTGGGATAATGTTGGGTTGTTATATTCTTTCCAATAAAAGTCGAAGGTCGAGATGGATCGACCAGGAAAAGTCGAAGTCAAAGTAACTGACAACAATTCGAAGAGGCCAACCGACAATAGGTCGGCAAACAGCTGAGTGGCAACCGACTGAAGACCGAATGGAGGTCGACTAGTAGTCAACTGTAACAGAATCCCGAGATTTCCAAGATTTGTAGCCAATGATCTGTGTGGATCTATAACTATTTTTTGGTTTTTTTCTTTATGATTTTTCCTACTTTAAATCCTATAAATAAGGCATGTTTTATTTGTATTAAGTTGATATTCTTGCTAATTTTTACCAGTAGGTTGTTGGTCATGTAGATTTAAGACAAACTGGCTATAGTTTTGTCCTTGTGTAAAGCAAGAAGGTATGATGTCAATTTTGTCTTAGGTGTAGACCAAGGTTAGGCATGTAACCTATTATTCTAAATGAATAAGACAACAAGAGAGAAAAATGCTCAAAGAATGTTGGTTTTCCCATTTGGGTTTCCAGGATAAAATATTTGTGTACTGTGTGTTTTCTTTGTCATTTGATTTATATCTTAAATCTTTTGTCCTCTCTTATGCTAGGTTTATCATGGTAGTGTTCTACTTCCTTACAAGTGATAGGTGTTCCCAGATGTGTCACACACTTGTTGCTTGGGTTGGAATTTTCCCAAACTACAATCCGTTGCGATAACAAGTTTAACATGGAGAATTGGAGATAAATAATATATGAAAGGGGGGAAATCCCATTTTCTCTTAGCACAAGTCTCTTTTCTCCCTTATGATTTGTATTCTTCATTTTCCCATTCCTTTTTTCCCTACGTCTTAACCTATGTATCCCACATCAATCCTATCTCTACACCCCTTTCCTCCCCATTTCCCTTATCCTAAGTGTTATTTTCCATAACCACATGTAATGTATCCTTATTATTTCCTTGTATGAGTAGTATTTTTCCACATTATGTGTTGTCCCATGCAAATCACTCTAAGTCTTATTGTCCCATGCATATTGTTTTAAGTCTTGTTTCATGAGCCTTATCCACCTTGACTTCAAACTTATCCACTTTACCAACCTAAAGGAATTTGTTTCAGTATTAGTGCACCTAAGTATTTTTATATCTAATGTACTCCCCCACTTCTTAACCCTCCCACATGTAATATTTCCTTATTATTTTCCTTTATGAGTAGTCTTTTTCCACATTATGTATTTTTCAATGGATATTATTATAATTCTTATTTCATGATCCTTATTTACCTCAACATCATCTGTATCCACTCTACCAACCCAAGGGAATTTTTTCCCCTCTCTTCTTAAGCCTCTTCTTAACCTTGACACAATTTGATTCATTAGTGAATGCAAAGGTAGCTTGATTCCCAAGTAGTTTTATATACAATGAGTACCTCATCCTCTTAACCTTGGCACATTTTCTAATGCACCCCCACCCTATCCAAGTTTTTCTTAACCTTGCACATTTCCCAATGCACCCCCACCCTATCTAAGATTGTCTTGTGGCACTAACTCAATCCACCCACAAGATGATACTTGGAAAGCATGGGTTGGCTATTGGTGACTGGACAATGGTGTGGCATGATGGTGGGTGAACCTTGGCACATTTCCTAATGAACCCCCACCCTATCCAAGGTTCTCTTAACCTTGGCACATTTTCTAATGTACTCCCACCCTATACAAGGTTATATTAACCTTAGCACATTTTCCAATGCACCCCCACCCTATCCAAGGTTAACACATGGTGTTAACTCCATCCACCCACATTATGACACTTGGTAGGCATGGGTTGGCTAGTGAAAATTAGGCAATTATGTGGCATGATGATTAGGTGATGATTTGGCAATGATTAGGTGACCAAAATACACATATCACTATAAGAGACAAGATCCATGGATATTTGTTTTTCCATACTCAAGTATAAATGAGAATCCATTCGGCTTATAAGAAACCTATAAATACGGTGAATTTTAAATCGACGGCTAAAATTTCACAAGGGTGAAAAATGGCAATGGCTAAGTCTCCTTCTTCCGAAGATCATAACTTGATCTCCCAATGTTGAAATTGAGAAAACAAGAGCTTGTCAGAGAGATAGGGAGATGAATAATAATATGGTTGTGGTTTAAAACATGAAATTTGTAATATTTCTCTAGAAAATTAAAGAACGTTCAAGTACATATGGCTACCTTTTGTAAGCATGGTTTAGAACCTCGATTTCCTGAGCTTCTAACTTGAGATATAGATGTTCAAATGAGGCCTCGTTGGAAATATGAAAACATGAAGAAATTACTAGGAAGGGTTTCTTAGAGTGATATGCCCATTCTCATGTTAAAAAATTAAAATACAGTCATGGCTATTTAAGGCGTGTGGCATTAAAACACTTTGGACAAAAGTTTTTAAAAAGGAATTAATGAACGTCTAAAGTGGACCCCAGCTAAGGGCACAAATTCATAAGTTCTTATTTACCAATGATTACTTTAATAAATCATTTATTGAGTGAAAAAAGAATACAATAAAGGATAAATATGTGAGGAGTATGAAGGGGAAAAACCCCTAACTTCCAAAACAATTACCAAGAGGATAGGGAAGCGTTATAAAAAGGAATTCAAGGACATTCAAAGGGTTTAGATAAGAGAGAATTTCCTCCACTATTGTATGTAGATGCTTTGGATATTTTTTCTTCATTTATATTCATCCATTAGTCATTTTTCATGTTTTCATTGGTATTTTAACTATTGGAACTGGGATTTGGTTAATCACTCCTTTGTTTTCTTCTTCTAGGATCTCCTAGTAATTTATAAGTCTAGGAGCCCCATCCCTAATCATAGAAGATCATGTTTTTATTTCTATGTCATAAATATTTGTAAAGTCAATGAACCATATTGTTTATGATGTTTAAACAAGTTATATTAGGGATCTATTTTTTGAAAAATCTCCTTGCAGAACTACTTCAAATATCACATTTTTTATGGCTCTATATTGAGAGAATGTTGAGTTGAGATTTGAGAATTTGATCTTGTTCCAACCTTTTTGAAATGAAACTTATATTCCTTTAAATTTATTTGTAAATCATGTGGTGTGTTTTGTTTTATCTTTTTCTTAGTAGAAATCTTGATTGTTTCCCTTACCTCTTAGAGTGGAAGAAAAACTATCTTTGGATTGGGAAACTCATTTTATATTACAAATATTCTTTTATAGTTTTGAAAATGTTTAGATATGCCTAGATCTCTTTCATGAAACAATATGTACTTAAAGAATATTTGTTTGTCTCAAGAACCTTTGCATTTTCTTTAAATTTAAGGATCACATGGGGTTTCTCTACATAGCACTATCCCATCATATTCAGTAAATTTGATAAAGAGAATATGATATTTGACAAGAAGAATACCACCTCTATTAAAATGAAGGAGGGAACTCTTTTATCCCCATATATATTTCCCTCAATGTTGGTCCCTTTTTCTAAATAGGAAAAAGTGATAACACCCACCAAGATGCCATTTTTTTCTTATTTCTCCATCAAACCTACAACAACAAATTGAAATTAAACATTAGAAAAACAATAAAGGAAAATAAAGGTAAAAGAGGGAAGGATGATAAGGGAAGGGATAAGATGTTACCTTCTTCATGAAGGTTCCCCCATGAAATCCTATCCCCCTGTGCATAAAACCATAAACCTACAACCTAAAAATAACAATAAACATTAGCAAATCAATAAAGGAAAAGAAAAATTAAAAAAGGAAGGAAGAAGGAGAAGAGAATGGAGAATCCATTATCTTCATCGTGGAGGTTCCTCCATGAAACCTTGGTCTCCATGCATGAAACCCTAAACCTATAACAACAAAAAAATCAAATAAAATTAACAAATCAATAAACGAAAAGCAAAGTAAAAGAGGATGGGAGGAAAAGAAGCCATTACCTTCCTCATGGAGGATCCTCCATAAAACCCTAGCCTCCATAAGGAAGAAAGGAGAATAAGAGAAGAGGGAAAGAAAGGAATGAGAAAATAATGAGAGAGTATATCTTGAGAGGATTTTGTGAGGGAAAATAAGAGATTTTAATTAAAATAAAAGAAATACCCTCACACTCATGAGGATTGAGACAAGTTCCTTGATATTTTTAAAATTTATTTTTGAAAAATTTCCCTTGCTTTGATTCAATTAGTTAGGAAATTTGACATTAAATCAGTTAGGAAAATTGGCATTAAATTAGGGGCTAAACCCAATGCTAAATGTTTCACTAAACCAAGTGCTATATTCAATAGTAAATTCAATGAAAGAATGCAAATTTTAGTGCTAAACCATGAAATAATGTCGATTTTTCATCAAAACTATAAAAGCATTCACTAAAAAGGTAAATGGAAGAAAAAAATGTAGTTAAAAATGAAGTTGATGACATAGTTTTGTTATAATAACCGTTAGTATCTTCATCTTTTCTTGTAGAGTGTTTGTTGGCACTTTCCTTAATTATCCCCTTGAGACTCGACCAAATAGTGATGGCCATGTGTAATCTACTAGTATTCTTGGTCAAAATATTGAATTTCATTATTTCTTGTTTTAGTTGTAGCAAGGACTCGATGTTTTCCATCAATGCTTTGGTTTTTGAATCACCTTACTTGCATTATAAATCAATCTGAATTTGAAAGTTGGCTAATCAAATATGAAATTCGTAATCCAAATATTGTAATATGTCTAACAATTGGGAGGGAGGTTCATCTATACCTATATCTTCAACCTATGGGTCTCCTACTTTGATTTTTGGCCACATAGTGGTCAATCTTGCATGAAGTTTCTCTAGTTGATTTGATAATGCTTGGTTGTTTTGGTGCGAGATGTCCCTTTCCTTTGTAACTTCTCTTAGTTGAATTCAAATGATAAGAAATTCCTTTTAGAGCTATTAGCCTTGTTTTTATATTGTGAAAACCCTAGTGTTAATTTAATGCCTAAATTTCTATGGGATCTAATCAAATCTTCATAAGCTAGTGCATAAGTTTCTATAGGTTACAATGTTATGTAGTGAAAACCCACCAAGTAGTTCATTTGTGCAATTGGTCTAATGTTTTGCATGGATTTATCTACATGGATATGTGTGTCCCTAATTTCATATTTCATACTTGTTTTGCCCAGTTGTAACACAATAATGAAAATTATTAATTGAGTGTTGCCATGATGAAGTACATGTGATCAGGATTGGCCTGGATTTTATTGAAGAAGGTGGGGACATATTCAAATTTACAGGTCAGTACCTCAATCATTGTCATGTATTTTAAGTGATCAAGTTCCTACTTGGGGTCTTTCCGTCTACAAATTTTGTTCTAAGTAGATCCCTAATGTTATTATGGGGTATCCAGGTTGGCAGTGTCTACCATCTATTCACCTTCCTTTTCCTACTACTTGGGGTGTTCTTGGGAATCACACAAAGTCTTCTTATCCCCAAAATTATTGTTTGGATATTCACCACCATCGCCACTAGCTAAGAGTAGTTTCCCTTTAGGTGTTCATTCCTTCTCTAGTGGCATTTCATCTCCATCTTCTTTCTTTTCTCGTCTTGGAAATTACCTCCAGTGTTTATTATTTCCTCACTCACATATTTCACTTCTCTAGTTGCATCTATATATTATGGTGGATCCTATTGAATAATGGTAGTTGTAGGGTTAGTTCCATGCTCATCATCTAAAATCACAATCACCATTATATTCTTAGGTGTCTGAGTCTTACCTAAGAGTGGCAATGATTCTTATGTCATTGAGAGTCATACGACATCAAGAAGGTTTTTTGCTAAATCCAAAGTTAGATTTTTTAGATGTACACTCAAAGGTTGATGTGTCTAAGGCTTCTTCATTATGGGGCACCTATGAACCCCAACTAGTTATTTTACTCCTATAATGACCTCTTCCCTTGTAAAAGTGTCTTTAGGTTTCTATAAAATGTCTAGTATTTTGAATCATGTTTTCTTTGAGTTGGTGGTCTGTGGTGTTTTTTCTCTTTCCTTTTTCAACTTGGTCAAGTATGGGCTAGGTAGGGGCTTATTGAACATCTCCTTCCACTTCTTATGTCTTTCCAATATAATCTTAGATGGTCATGGCTTGGTCAAGAGAATGGTAACNTTTGTAAGAAGTGTGGCATAGCACACCAAAATACCACACCATATACCCCACAACAAAATGGAGTTTCTAAGAGAATGAAAAAAACATTGATGGACAAGGCAAGGAGCATGCTCAATGGTGTTGCGCTCGCACAAGAATTCTGGGTAAAGGTAGTCGACACTACAAAATATTTGGTGAATATGTATCCTTCTTTGGTGCTAGTCAACATGAATCCACATGAGGTATGTTCTGGTAAGAAGCATTCGGTTTCACATCTCAAAGTATTTGGTTGTGATGCATATGTGCATGTTCCCAAGAAAAATAGGAGAAATCTGGACAAGAAGGAAGTCAAGTGTATTTTCATTGGATACAAAGAAGGAATTAAAGAATATAAGATTTGGGATCATGAATCAAGGAAAACATTGTAAAGTCGAGATATGGTCTTCAGAGAAGTCGAAAGGAAGTCCAAGTTTGAAGTGATGGTTCAAACAGAGAATTATATGGAGAGGGTGTGGCTTGAACTGAGGAATGAAGAAGAAGATGATTCAAATGAGCAGACCAAATCAGATGAAGAGGTGGAACAACTAACCTCAATTGTAAACAGGTCCGAAGGAGTAAGAAAACCATTATAAAGGTATAGTCTGATCGACTTTTTTCTACATTTTTATTAACTACCACTGATGAGGAGCCCAATTTAGTCAGGGAGGCATTCAACTCGGCAAAGTGTAGACTATGGAAGGATGCCATGATTGAAGAAATGGAACCCTTGCATAATAATGAGACGTGGGATTTAGTTGAATTACCTAGTGGAAGAAATCTCGTTAGTAGCAAGTGGGTATTCAAGAAGAATATGAATGCAATAGGTCAAGTCGAGAAATTCAAAGCTCGACTGGTAGGGAAAGGATATTCCCAAGTCGAAGGATTCGACTTTGGTGAGATTTTTTCCCCCATTACAAAATTAACTTCCATTAGAGTACTCATGTCTCTGGCTGCAACAATTGATCTGGAAATATAATAGATGGATGTGAAGATAACGTTCCTACATGGGGACCTGGAAGAATAAATATACATGAAACAACCTGAAGGATTTGTAGTAAAGGGAAAGAAAGTGCTAGTGTGCAAGTTGAAAATATCCCTTTATAGTCTAAAGAAATCACCAAGGATGTGGTATCAAAAGTTCGACACATACATCCTTATTTTGGAATTTGTGAGAAGCAAATATGATCACTGCATATATTCCAAGGAAGAAGGTGGTTGTTTCATATATCAAGCATTGTATGTAGATAACATGTTGTTGATCGAAAATAGAATGGATGCAATAAAGGAGGTGAAGAAGAAGTTATCCTCCAAGTTCGACATGAAGGATCTCGGTGCATTGAACTTCATTCTGGGAATGGAGATCAAGAGAGATCAAGTAGCTAGAAATATTTGGTTGAATCAGATGAAGAATATTGAAGCAATTTTGAAACGTTTCAACATCTAGGATTGCAAACCTGTAAAGGTGTCGATTCTCGTGGGAGCAAAGATAATTGTTGAGCAGTGTCCAAAAACATAGGAAGAAATAGAGGATATGGCACATGTCCTCTATGCAAGTGTTGTTGGTAGTCTAATGTATGTGATAGTCTTCACTCGACCATAAGTTTTCCATGTAGTGGGAGTGTTGAGCAGATACATGTTGAAACATGGAAAGGAGCATTGGATAGTTGTCAAGAGAGTATTCAGGTATTTGTGTGGTACAAAAGACTATGCTATATGCTACCAAGGGAAACCTAGAGGTGAAAATGAAATAGATGTACATGGCTTTGTCGATGTTGACAGGGATGGAGATATAGATCAATGAAGGTCAACCAATTGATATGTATTCAATATGTTTAGTGGAGCAATCAACTATTTTAGTAAGCGACGGGTAGTCGTAACCTTATCAGTGATAGAATCTGAATACATGGAGGCCACTCCTAGAAGAAAAGAAGTATTATGGTTGTAATGAGTGTGTTCAACGAAGATAAGTTGTGACAGTCAAAGATGGTTTGATCAAAGAGATATGAAGATAATTTGTGACAGTCAAAGTGCAATATTTCTGGAAAAGAACCGAGCTTATTATTCCAAGACTAAGCGTATTGATGTACAATACCATTTCATGAGAGACATGGTGGAAAAAAACAAGGTGTTGTTGGAGAAAGTAGACACTTTGGAAAACATAGCAAACTCTTTGACCAAGTTTGTGACTGTTGTGAATTTATCTTGGTGTAGAGAGGCAATGGGCATTTTTTCCTTGGGTCTGTGAACAAAATTTTAGGAAACTCACGGTTTCGGCAAAGAAGACAACAAGTGGGATAATGTTGGGTTGTTATATTCTTTCCAATAAAAGTCGAAGGTCGAGATGGATCGACCAGGAAAAGTCGAAGTCAAAGTAACTGACAACAATTCGAAGAGGCCAACCGACAATAGGTCGGCAAACAGCTGAGTGGCAACCGACTGAAGACCGAATGGAGGTCGACTAGTAGTCAACTGTAACAGAATCCCGAGATTTCCAAGATTTGTAGCCAATGATCTGTGTGGATCTATAACTATTTTTTGGTTTTTTTCTTTATGATTTTTCCTACTTTAAATCCTATAAATAAGGCATGTTTTATTTGTATTAAGTTGATATTCTTGCTAATTTTTACCAGTAGGTTGTTGGTCATGTAGATTTAAGACAAACTGGCTATAGTTTTGTCCTTGTGTAAAGCAAGAAGGTATGATGTCAATTTTGTCTTAGGTGTAGACCAAGGTTAGGCATGTAACCTATTATTCTAAATGAATAAGACAACAAGAGAGAAAAATGCTCAAAGAATGTTGGTTTTCCCATTTGGGTTTCCAGGATAAAATATTTGTGTACTGTGTGTTTTCTTTTTCATTTGATTTATATCTTAAATCTTTTGTCCTCTCTTATGTTAGGTTTATCATGGCAGTGTTCTACTTCCTTACAAGTGATAGGTGTTCCCAGATGTGTCACACACTTGTTGCTTGGGTTGGAATTTTCCCAAACTACAATTTGTTGCGATAACAAGTTTAACATGGAGGATTGGAGATAAATAATATATGAAAGGGGGGAAATCCCATTTTATCTTAGCACAAGTCTCTTTTCTCCCTTATGATTTGTATTCTTCATTTTCCCATTCCTTTTTTCCCTACATCTTAACCTATGTATCCCACATCAATCCTATCTCTACACCATTTCCCTTATCTTAAGTGTTATTTTCCATAACCACATGTAATGTATCCTTATTATTTCCTTGTATGAGTAGTATGTTTCCACATTATGTGTTGTCCCATGCAAATCACTCTAACTCTTATTGTCCCATGCATATTGTTTTAAGTCTTGTTTCATGAGCCTTATCCACCTTGACTTCAAACGTATCCACTTTACCAACCTAAAGTAATTTGTTTCAGTATTAGTGCACCTAAGTATTTTTATATCTAATGTACTCCCCACATGTAATATTTCCTTATTATTTTCCTTTATGAGTAGTCTTTTTCCACATTATGTATTTTTCGATGGATATTATTATAATTCTTATTTCATGATTCTTATTTACCTCAACATCATTTGTATCCACTCTACCACCCGAGGGAATTTTGGTCCCCTCTCTTCTTAAGCCTCTTCTTAACCTTGACACAATTTGATTCATTAGTGAATGCAAAGGTAGCTTGATTCCCAAGTAGTTTTATATTCAATGAGTTCCCCATCCTCTTAACCTTGGCACATTTTCTAATTCACCCCCACCCTATCCAAGTTTTTCTTAACCTTGCACATTTTCCAATGCACCCCCACCCTATCTAAGGTTGTCTTGTGGCACTAACTCAATTCACCCATAAGATGATACTTGGAAAGCATGGGTTGGCTATTGATGACTGGACAATGGTGTGGCATGATGATGGGTGAACCTTGGCACATTTCCTAATGAATCCCCACCCTATCCAAGGTTCTCTTAACCTTGGCACAATTTCCAATGTACTCCCACCCTATACAAGGTTCTATTAACCTTAGAACATTTTCCAATGCACCCCCACCCTATCCACAGTTGACAGATAGTGTTAACTCCATCCACCCACATTATGACACTTGGTAGGCATGGGTTGGCTAGTGGAAACTAGGCAATTATGTGGCATGATGATTAGGTGATGATTTGGAAATGATTGGGTGACCAAAATACACATATCACTATAAGAGACAAGCTCCATGGATATTTGTTTTTCCATACTCAAGTATAAATGAGAAGCCATTTGGCTTATAAGCAACCTATAAATACGGTGAATTTTAAATCGACGGCTAAAATTTCACAAGGGTGAAAAATGGCAATGGCTAAGTCTTCTTCTTCCGAAGATCATAACTTGATCTCCCAATGTTGAAATTGAGAAAACAAGAGCTTGTCAGAAAGATAAGGAGATGAATACTAATATGGTTGTGGTTTAAAACATGAAATTTGTAATATTTCTCTAGAAAATTAAAGAACGTTCAAGTCCATATGGCTACCTTTTGTAAGCATGGTTTAGAACCTCGATTTCCTAAGCTCGTAACTTGAGATATAGATGTTCAAATGAGGCCTCATTGGAAATATGAAAACGTGAAGAAATTACTAGGAGGGGTTTCTTAGAGTGATAAGCCCATTCGCATGTTAAAAAAAAAAAAAATACAGTCATGACTATTTAAGGCATGTGGCATTAAAACACTTTGGACAAAAGTTTTTTAAAAAGGAATTAATGAACATCTAAAGTGGACCCCGACTAAGGGCACAAATTCATAAGTTCTTATTTACCAATTATTACTTTAATAAATCATTTATTGAGTGAAAAAAGAATACAATAAAGGATAAATATGTGAGGAGTATGAAGGGGAAAAACCCCTAACTTCCAAAACAATTACCAAGAGGATAGGGAAGCGTTATAAAAAGGAATTCAAGGACATTCAAAGGGTTTAGATAAGAGAGAATTTCCTCCACTATTGTATGTAGATGCTTTGGATATTTTTTCTTCATTTATATTCATCCATTAGTCATTTTTCATGTTTTCATTGGTATTTTAACTATTGGAACTGGGATTTGGTTAATCACTCCTTTGTTTTCTTCTTCTAGGATCTCCTAGTAATTTATAAGTCTAGGAGCCCCATCCCTAATCATAGAAGATCATGTTTTTATTTCTATGTCATAAATATTTGTAAAGTCAATGAACCATATTGTTTATGATGTTTAAACAAGTTATATTAGGGATCTATTTTTTGAAAAATCTCCTTGCAGAACTACTTCAAATATCACATTTTTTATGGCTCTATATTGAGAGAATGTTGAGTTGAGATTTGAGAATTTGATCTTGTTCCAACCTTTTTGAAATGAAACTTATATTCCTTTAAATTTATTTGTAAATCATGTGGTGTGTTTTGTTTTATCTTTTTCTTAGTAGAAATCTTGATTGTTTCCCTTACCTCTTAGAGTGGAAGAAAAACTATCTTTGGATTGGGAAACTCATTTTATATTACAAATATTCTTTTATAGTTTTGAAAATGTTTAGATATGCCTAGATCTCTTTCATGAAACAATATGTACTTAAAGAATATTTGTTTGTCTCAAGAACCTTTGCATTTTCTTTAAATTTAAGGATCACATGGGGTTTCTCTACATAGCACTATCCCATCATATTCAGTAAATTTGATAAAGAGAATATGATATTTGACAAGAAGAATACCACCTCTATTAAAATGAAGGAGGGAACTCTTTTATCCCCATATATATTTCCCTCAATGTTGGTCCCTTTTTCTAAATAGGAAAAAGTGATAACACCCACCAAGATGCCATTTTTTTCTTATTTCTCCATCAAACCTACAACAACAAATTGAAATTAAACATTAGAAAAACAATAAAGGAAAATAAAGGTAAAAGAGGGAAGGATGATAAGGGAAGGGATAAGATGTTACCTTCTTCATGAAGGTTCCCCCATGAAATCCTATCCCCCTGTGCATAAAACCATAAACCTACAACCTAAAAATAACAATAAACATTAGCAAATCAATAAAGGAAAAGAAAAATTAAAAAAGGAAGGAAGAAGGAGAAGAGAATGGAGAATCCATTATCTTCATCGTGGAGGTTCCTCCATGAAACCTTGGTCTCCATGCATGAAACCCTAAACCTATAACAACAAAAAAATCAAATAAAATTAACAAATCAATAAACGAAAAGCAAAGTAAAAGAGGATGGGAGGAAAAGAAGCCATTACCTTCCTCATGGAGGATCCTCCATAAAACCCTAGCCTCCATAAGGAAGAAAGGAGAATAAGAGAAGAGGGAAAGAAAGGAATGAGAAAATAATGAGAGAGTATATCTTGAGAGGATTTTGTGAGGGAAAATAAGAGATTTTAATTAAAATAAAAGAAATACCCTCACACTCATGAGGATTGAGACAAGTTCCTTGATATTTTTAAAATTTATTTTTGAAAAATTTCCCTTGCTTTGATTCAATTAGTTAGGAAATTTGACATTAAATCAGTTAGGAAAATTGGCATTAAATTAGGGGCTAAACCCAATGCTAAATGTTTCACTAAACCAAGTGCTATATTCAATAGTAAATTCAATGAAAGAATGCAAATTTTAGTGCTAAACCATGAAATAATGTCGATTTTTCATCAAAACTATAAAAGCATTCACTAAAAAGGTAAATGGAAGAAAAAAATGTAGTTAAAAATGAAGTTGATGACATAGTTTTGTTATAATAACCGTTAGTATCTTCATCTTTTCTTGTAGAGTGTTTGTTGGCACTTTCCTTAATTATCCCCTTGAGACTCGACCAAATAGTGATGGCCATGTGTAATCTACTAGTATTCTTGGTCAAAATATTGAATTTCATTATTTCTTGTTTTAGTTGTAGCAAGGACTCGATGTTTTCCATCAATGCTTTGGTTTTTGAATCACCTTACTTGCATTATAAATCAATCTGAATTTGAAAGTTGGCTAATCAAATATGAAATTCGTAATCCAAATATTGTAATATGTCTAACAATTGGGAGGGAGGTTCATCTATACCTATATCTTCAACCTATGGGTCTCCTACTTTGATTTTTGGCCACATAGTGGTCAATCTTGCATGAAGTTTCTCTAGTTGATTTGATAATGCTTGGTTGTTTTGGTGCGAGATGTCCCTTTCCTTTGTAACTTCTCTTAGTTGAATTCAAATGATAAGAAATTCCTTTTAGAGCTATTAGCCTTGTTTTTATATTGTGAAAACCCTAGTGTTAATTTAATGCCTAAATTTCTATGGGATCTAATCAAATCTTCATAAGCTAGTGCATAAGTTTCTATAGGTTACAATGTTATGTAGTGAAAACCCACCAAGTAGTTCATTTGTGCAATTGGTCTAATGTTTTGCATGGATTTATCTACATGGATATGTGTGTCCCTAATTTCATATTTCATACTTGTTTTGCCCAGTTGTAACACAATAATGAAAATTATTAATTGAGTGTTGCCATGATGAAGTACATGTGATCAGGATTGGCCTGGATTTTATTGAAGAAGGTGGGGACATATTCAAATTTACAGGTCAGTACCTCAATCATTGTCATGTATTTTAAGTGATCAAGTTCCTACTTGGGGTCTTTCCGTCTACAAATTTTGTTCTAAGTAGATCCCTAATGTTATTATGGGGTATCCAGGTTGGCAGTGTCTACCATCTATTCACCTTCCTTTTCCTACTACTTGGGGTGTTCTTGGGAATCACACAAAGTCTTCTTATCCCCAAAATTATTGTTTGGATATTCACCACCATCGCCACTAGCTAAGAGTAGTTTCCCTTTAGGTGTTCATTCCTTCTCTAGTGGCATTTCATCTCCATCTTCTTTCTTTTCTCGTCTTGGAAATTACCTCCAGTGTTTATTATTTCCTCACTCACATATTTCACTTCTCTAGTTGCATCTATATATTATGGTGGATCCTATTGAATAATGGTAGTTGTAGGGTTAGTTCCATGCTCATCATCTAAAATCACAATCACCATTATATTCTTAGGTGTCTGAGTCTTACCTAAGAGTGGCAATGATTCTTATGTCATTGAGAGTCATACGACATCAAGAAGGTTTTTTGCTAAATCCAAAGTTAGATTTTTTAGATGTACACTCAAAGGTTGATGTGTCTAAGGCTTCTTCATTATGGGGCACCTATGAACCCCAACTAGTTATTTTACTCCTATAATGACCTCTTCCCTTGTAAAAGTGTCTTTAGGTTTCTATAAAATGTCTAGTATTTTGAATCATGTTTTCTTTGAGTTGGTGGTCTGTGGTGTTTTTTCTCTTTCCTTTTTCAACTTGGTCAAGTATGGGCTAGGTAGGGGCTTATTGAACATCTCCTTCCACTTCTTATGTCTTTCCAATATAATCTTAGATGGTCATGGCTTGGTCAAGAGAATGGTAAC
>JZKD02S0508857.1:0-23805 GCA_000966675.3 Picea glauca
AAAAATAAATATAAAACAATTATTATATAAAAGACAATGTCAAAGAATTATTTAAAAAAATTGTTTTATGGATAAGAAAGCCTCTCAAATTATAACTTGCCATCACAATTTATCGACTCCATAGGGCTATGTCAATAACCATTTTCTTCATCATTCTGTCATTTTATCTTAAGCCTTGTAGAATTCATTAAAGTAATGACTTTGTCTAAATGTTCTACCTTTTAACCCATTAGTATATATTTTTGAGAGACCCCACACTATGAATTGTTAATTTTACTTTTTTTAATACTTGTCCTTGGACTTGTAAGTTGGTTCTAATAGATTTTCCATTTGAGTTAGAAAAGATAGTGAAAATGAGATAGATTAAACAAATAATATTAATAATTGTTATAGAATATAAAATTTCCATTTTAAGAATTTTCCATATAAAATGGAGCCAAATAGTTATAGAATATAACTAAAGAGTTTTACAATTTTGGATATAACTAAATTGACTTTTTTTAATGTGAAAAATAGATTCAATGTTTTTTTAATATTCCTCTTATAATTAGATTGTAAAATGTTAATATATATGATATCTTAGTAGTTTAAACATGTTAACCTTTTTAAATTATATTTTTTTAATCATTTTTTTAAAAATATGGTCTAAAATTTAGAAGAATTGTTATAATTAAAATATCAAATGGTTGAGATTGTACAATTCATGTTTTTCACAGTGCCAATTCATTTTTATAATAAAAAATGTAAATTTAATAATTGAAAATTTCAATTCCAACAATTTTTCTATAATGAAATTTTAATGATAAATCACAGAAAAAAGTTCAAATCTTAATACATTTAAACTTCCCCTACAATATATACAATTTTGTTAATTCAAAATAACTACCACCATATTTTTGACAAAATATTTGTTTTCCTTAAAAGAAAAACACATTCTTTTTTTAATATGTTTAAGATCCTTAAAAAAAAAATCTCAATGATATAATGTTCAATGCACGGGAAACTATGAATGTTTAATGCATGCCACAGGATGTAAGACTAAATAATTTAAGGAGTTTTCTAAACGTCCTTATAGCCTTTTCATCTAAATTTAAATTTTTTGTTGTTTAAAGTGCATTTTTGAATGTATAAATGGATTTAAAGTCCTGAAAAACCTCCAATATGCAACTCCAACAATTTACACTGTTTAAGCTACCCATTTGTTTAAGGCATTGTTTAAATGTTCTAACTTTAAGTCCTTTTCACCATAATCTAGCCATATAAATATGGGTAAAATCATAATCCATGAAGCATAAGATTATACAATTTCTATCCAGATTTTAGGAAAAATTGATAGGAAAATATACCTGAACCAAAAAATAGAACATTTAAACTATTCATTTGTTTTTGTTTAAGACTTTGTCTAAATGTTCTACCTTTTGATCCATTAATATATATTTTTTAGCCGTACCCACACTATGAATTATTAATATCATACTTTGTTTAATACTTTTCCTAGACTTGCAAGTTGGGGATAAGTATATTTACCAAGGCAACCTATTTATATTTACTCAAACTATTGATTTATTTAACAACTTAAGCATACCATTAATGCTCACACTTATTATAAGAATTCAAATTAAAGGCGCCAATGTGGGACTCAACGAAAGGGCTGCTTAGCTGACTCAACGAAAGAGCTTCCTAAAGTAAGAAGTTCCAACCCACTTAGGTTTACAATATCGCCAGGCAATTCTTTTAAACTCGTATGTGACAAGAATAACGATTTCAGAGACGGTTGATGTGCAACTTGGGCCGACATCACTTCCATACTGAAGTGCGGGCAGATCTTTCCAAGCACGTTGATCTTTCCAAATATTTCCTCAAGCACACTGATATTTCCAAATGTTTCCTCAGACATGGTAAAATTGACACAACTTTGCAGATTCAAATATCCGAGCTGTTAGAAAAACAGGACCGCAGAGCAATAAAATAAAACAAATGCGGAAACAAAACACAGAAGATACACAATACAAGAGAGACACAGATTTATGTGGTTCACCCAGTGTGGGCTACGTCCACCAGAGAAATTGCCAGGACCTTTCTTTATTATTATCCAGCAAAATGAAGGGATACAACCTACAGCAAAACCCGCTGTAACTTCCTCTTCTTTCTCTCACAGTCTCCTCTCTCTGAATACAATACTCACCAACCTACATAGCCGCAATACATTTCCCTCATAAAAGAGGGTTGCCTTCTAGGGCAAAAAACCCTAACATAATCTCTATCGTTAGATCTGCAACCTTATAATGAACGGTCCAGATTTACAATGAAATTACAATATACTTTTAGAAGGCAATTTTTGCTTCGCCGAACCCCCGCTGGGGCCCGCTTGCCCCTAGACCCCCCGGACCCCGCAGAGGGGGTACCCCCCCCTGCCCTCCCCCGCATGGAAAAGGGTACATACTTCTGGGGTGTAAATACTTCTGGGGTATAAATACTTCATGGGGTATAAACATGGCTGAAAGTAAAAGACCTATAAATCAGGAAGATAATGAGGCTCCACAACCAACACGGGCAATGTATCCACAACCAACACGGGCAATGTAGGAGGAGGTATTTCAGCGAACGCAAATGACAAAATTCTTGTGGCAAAGTTTTGAGATAATAAAATCTGGATCATAATCCACCAGAATCTTTTCGAAGTGTTTCAGCTTCCCAATGGACTTCGGAAAAATTGAAAGAGGAGAATGAATTACTAACTCCCTCAACTCCAAAATGTTTAGGCTGCCCAATGGACTTCCGAAAAATTGAAAGACGAGAATGAATTACTAACTCCCTCAACTCCAGAAGGTGTCTGCAACGCAACGTTCATTTTTCAATTATAAGAAAGATAAAGATATGACCATTTTCATCTACAAAATCTTTCAAACGCGTTCGTGACCCTGTGCTAGTATATCAATAACAATAATAATCGACCATAGATTAGAGCAGCAGCTTAAAAAAGAAAAAGAATAAATACAAAACCGGCTTTAGCTCTAACCTGAGATTCTGTTCGCCACAGTATTTTCAATTTGGCGCCCACAACTTCCAAAACCCATATATTCTTCATCGGAATCCAGGAGGCAGGCAAGAGTAGGGACAGTTGTTCCACCGTAGCCATATCAGATTTGGCTACTGAATCCTCCTCAATATGTTCTTTAAATAACCATCTTCGGTTGCAACAAGTTGTAACTTCCTGAAACGATACGGTGGAGGGTCGATCAGCTTCTGTTTCCCAACGCCTGGTTATACCAACTTTTAAACCATGACAATTATTTTCATCTCAACCTGATTTGAGAATGTCAAGGAGAATATTAGGCGAGGAACGGTCCTAATTTCGCGCACTTCTGTTATTACTTGTTCATTCTTTAAAAACAAACAACAAATAAGGCAGAGCAACAAGTTTTCTTTTTCTGCGTCCATTGAATTAAAAAACATTTAATGTTTGAATGACTCAAGCACTTACATGCGATTGCCGCCACAAATCATGAATGTCGTCGTCGTCGATCGTTCGCCAAAGACGAAACAAAGAATTTTCCATGCATGATATTTCGTCCCAAATCTCGGAGATGGTGTTTCGTCCCAAATCTCGGAGATGGTGATGCATTTTTATCGCATTGTTTTCGATGTCCACCTCTACAAGGCACCTACTTTCTAGATTCAAAAGCCCCACCAAACCGTTCCATACTTTCATGGCCATATCCCTAGCCATATCCCTGTCTTCTCCTATGAAAAAACAACAGGCGAAGTCTAAGAATATCTGTTTTTGGTCTCCATCTAATGCATCGTAACTTATTTGAAGCCTCTCCTGAATCTCACTCGGAAGTTTTAATTGACCAAGTTTATCCAATTGGCCTTCCCAATAAGATTTGCCATTCTTTTGAGATAGAAGCGACCCAAACACTTTCAAAAACAAAAGCAATCCATGTCAGGCCTTACAAAACTTGTCTACAAGAATTTTGAATCCTGGAGGTGGACGAGGCTGCAAGAAGAGTATTGTTCGTTGAGGCCTGTTAACTTATAGATCGACGACTCTGCTATTCCTGAGCTGAACGCGAGATGTAATCAAAATCAAGCTACGTGAATGAAGGACTTCTTTTATTGGCAAAAATACATGATCTAAAACGACTAGAGCATGTGACGAGGTATTTCTATGCCATCACCAATGCTATCTATTGCTCATTCCTCGTAGTCAAGGCTTCAAAAAGTTTGCTATGAGGCTGTATGAGATCTAATAATAAGAAGGATTTGTGTCAATTGCAATGGGGGGAATCTGAAACACGGAGTTATATTTTAATTTGAAAGGTTATTGTTATTTTAATTAGCCTAAAGGTGAACATCTATTGACAATGGACACATTTAATATGTTTTAAGTACTTAATCAGTGTTGTATGGACAAGATTAAATATTGTTGGAATATTCTTAGTTGTCCCAATAAATCAATGGTTGTGATTTCAACCACTAACTTTCTCACTATTATAAAGACGTCGGTTTACATGTTTATTTTTTTACTTTTTACTTAAACATATTTAAAATTTACTATGATGGCTAGTTGATTGTCACCTCTGAGTGATTAACTTTTCATTTTCTAAAGAGCCCAAGTTTACCAGCCACGATTTTTACTCCAATTATTATTTATTTAATGCACCTGCTTTATTTAACGCTAACCAAGCCACGAGTGACTTGTGACTGTGCTAGTAGGTTAACCATTTAAATTAGGGGTTCTTTAAACATTTCATTTTTTTAACTCTTTGAGAGAATAGATTATTGGTCAAATAGATCTTGGTGAAATTACTATTTTTTATTGTTTAAATTGTATTTTTGAATGTATAAATAGATTTAGCACCTTTAAAAACCATCAAAATAATATAAATAAAATAAAATTAATGTATATTTTAATATTAAGAATAATGTTAAATTATATTATTCATTTTTAGTTTACTGAGTTTAATTTAGGTAGTTAAGTGGAATGATGGTCATCTTTCCCATTAAGATTCAATTCCAACAAGTGACATGTTGAATTCTTAATGAATAGATTTTTATAATGGCTTGAAGCCTTATTGTTAAGTGAGTATTGGCTTCTTTAATTTTTCAAACAAATACTTATCTAGAAAGAAATTGGACTTTAAACATCTAATAATATCAACCATCATATAATTTCATAAATATATCTTAAAATATTTCATAATTACAGTGATAATTTTTATAAATATATTTTAAAATATTTCATAATTACAGTGATAGTTATCCCTATAGACTTATACTTATTGAAAACTTCTAAATTAATCACTCTTTTAATACCAAATTCGAAATGAATAAATTAGATTCATTTAATCATTACTCTTTTAATACCAAATTCGAAATGAATAAACTAGATTTATTTAATAATTAGTGAATGTAATTATCAATTTTTACAGTGTAATTTCCGAAAATTTACCATCCGTAATTTCCTAATATTTACCTTTTCTAATTTCCTTGATTGTTTCTAACGTTTCACTTTCTTGTGTGTATGATCCGGTAGATCGAACACGTTTCCGATGTGCATGCGTTGCTTAGTTGTTTCCATTTCTCGAATGGAAACGCCTTACTAGATGCCTGCAAAGATGTGTCATGGTTGCTGTAAAATCCACCGGAATGGATGGACTGCTAGAAGGTGGCGTCGGTCGTGCTTGTTTCTTTCCGCACCGATTGGTTTTTTGGGCTTTGAAGCTAGTGGTCTTCTATTTCTCTGCTCTCTGTACTCTTCGCAGCATTCTGACGGCGCTTGGGACGACTCACTAAGGCTCCTTCCGAACCATGACGGGTGCGGCTCCGCCATTGAGGCCCTGAGGCGCTGGCCCCACTCGAAGACTCTCAGGAAACTTCGCTGGATCGAGCGGCCGGGAGGATCTCGACGCTGTGACGGCGTTGGAGAGTGGAAGCGCATGCACGTTCCATATATGTACGAATAATTATAAAGCATATTTTGCGCTGTGTTTGATAATCAAGGAGTTTTTTTCATTTTACTTGTGTAGTTTCGGAGTGGGCTAACTCGGAATCAATTTTTTCTCCCAAGTTAGTTTTTTGGTAGGTTTTTTGGTAGTGCGGTTTTAAATTTTTGGTCAATCCAAAACTTTGGTCGATTTTTTGAGCATTTGGGTTGAATTAAAATGGGCCAAAATCCCTGGGGCAAGGTTTTGAAATGCATGGAACTTTGATCCATGCAAAATTCAGGTTACCCCTAAAAATCTGCAGGATTCATGCCCATTTTTTTGTTGCCTGAACAACGGGTCTGTTTGCTCCCGAGTTAGCCTACTCCCATTTTTTTTGAAGTGGGCAGAGGAAAGAACACAAATCTTAAACTCAATCAAACAACAAATTGATATTGCCAAATGCCTACATAAACGATTACACGCCCCTCTTTTTATAGAGGTCTTTAGAAGGATCCCCAAGATCTAGAACATTCATGAAGCGACTGGAGTGTCTGTGGGATATGGAGGTGGAGGAACAGTGGGATATGGAGGTGGAGGAACAGTAGTCGGTGGTTGAGTGGAAGGTTTTGTTTTAATGCAGTAGGTAGAAATTAAATTGTCCAACACTACCCCCTAATTTCTACTACTAATTACATCAATATTTATAATGGCTAAAGCTTCTCTCAAATACTCAAATTGCTCTGGTGCTAAGGCCTTTGTAAATATGTCTGCAAGTTGCTCCTTTGATATGCAATGTTGTAGGATGAGTTCTCCATTGTTGACAAGTTCTCGAATGGAGTGATATCTCCTGTCAATTGTGAAAAACATGATTCTTTGATAGTGCAATGGTGTACTTGTTGTCACAATAGATTGTAGTAGCCTCCTCTTGATTATGCATTAGATCCTTCAATATTCTTCGCATCCAAATTGCTTGACATGCTGCTGATGTACCTGCTGCATACTCTACTTTTGTTGATGAGATTGTCACTATTGGTTGCTTCTTTGATACCCATGCCACAACTCCTGTTCCAAGATGAAATGCATATCCAGATGTTCTCTTTTATTCATGAATGCTTCCTGCAAAATCACTATCTGTGTATCCAACAGAGTGCAGATTATTTGAAGTGGAATACGGTATGCCATGATTCATAGTCCTTGCAATGTATCTTAGTAACCTTTTTCCTGCTTTCCAATGTGAATTCTTTGGTGTGTCCATGAATCTAGAAATCAAACTGACTCCATACATTATATCTGGCCTAGTGGCGGTGAAATACATCAAACTTCCAACCAAATTTCTGAATATGGTTGAATCAAAATCCATCTCATTTTGTTCTCTACTTAGTTTTGTGCCTGTAATGTCCCCATTTTGGGACATTATAGCATTACAACATTTCAGAGTGTTATGTTTACCCGAGTAGCCAAATAGGGGTGACAGAGAGTTCGGGAGATATTGAGGGGTTTATTTGGGCTCGACTTGCATCGATCATCATCAGGATCCATTCCGCATAGCTGGGCTTTGGTTCCGTTGCATTCCGACGATTTTCGTAATTTTGAGTTATTATGGGTCATATCTTAATTAAATTCACTAAGAAGGTCATAATGGGCATATTACTTGGAGAAACCTCTTAGTGTAATAGCTCATCGGAATCGAAAAGAAGAGCACTACAGGATAAGATGACGAGAAGTGACTTTCAATGGTCGGAAAAGCCATCAGGATGGATAAATCACTTTTTAGAGGTAAAATGTTCAATTAATTAATTAATTAAGTGATTTAATCAAGGAATAATAAAATAAAGTAAAAGTCACTTGGAGGGAAAATGTCAACAACGAATTAGGGTTTCGGGAAGCTATAAAGGAAGGGTAAAGCAACCTAATTCATTATGCATTGCTATGATTTGATGTTGAGAGTTCCTAGAGGAGGAAGAGAGTCGACCTTATTGTTTTTTGGATTTCTGGAGGAAAGCACCACCATTGATCGGTTTTGGTGTTGAGAGACACACCCTAGCCCATCGGAGATACCATCCAGGTATTTCACCGTACTTTTCAGGAGTATCCATTACAGAGTGCACAACTTAGCCAGTGAGGGCGCAAGTCAGTTTGAGGGTTTGGAGAGATGCACGAGGTTCGTGTCCAGATTGCAGTTTCCTTCTAACCCATTTGAGATCTAGACAGGGCACTTCTATTGAGCCATCTATCATCAGATTCTGACAGTGGAATCTTGCATATCACCTCATCCATCCATTTAGGGTGCAGCTTCTCCGGACAGATATTTGGGGTTGCATGCAGAGTATAAGAGCAGATCAGGGCAAATCCTTCTGACCGAGTTCCACATTTGGCGAGATGATCGTTTTGATCCCTATAGCAGCAGATTCCATTGGTGGAATCCTTTGGGGTGCATCCAGTGTCCCAGGAGGCGCGCAAACCTCCCAGGGGTCCAAATCTAGTGCCTCAGAGACCAAATCCGAGATCCGACACTCATCCATTTCAGTCTAGAGGCCAGGGCGCTTCTATTGGAATAGTTTCCAGTGCATTCCGATGGTCTATCCTTCCAGACGAGTTTTCTAGCTGGTAGTCGTTACTGTACTTCTCCAGAATTGCATATTTTTGCCGATCTATCCGTGCATGCATCAGATCTGTTATCATCTTCTGATCACGGGTATTTTTATGCTACTTGTTTGTATTCCAGTGATGATCCATGAGATCTAGCTGACGTTTATATTCTATATTTCCAATAGGTTATTGTATTTCCAGGCTTGAGCCGTATAATACATGATATTGGGCAGTTGATGTTCTTTACTTATGCATGAGTCCTTTATATGTTGTTTAAACCATAAATATGCAGCATGCACATGCAATAACCATCAAGATCTCAAACATACAACTAAAACACATCCCAAAACCCCTAGTGTATCAGATCTGCAAGATAGAACAATAGATCAGTAGCAAATATCTTGATCAGCGGGATCAGGGATATTACAGTGGTATCAGAGATTTAGTCCTGCTAGCCTGTGACTAAAGTCGATGAGTTCAGCAAGTGACCCATAAGGAAGAGAGGATGCTAGGAGACAGATATGAGAGACTAGAGGGCAGTGGTAAGGCCCCCATGGAACCAGAGGCAACCTTCATGTAGGTTATCAGTGATATGTTAGCTAGTCAGCGGACCATGTCTTAGTCCTTGGCTCAGGTGGCTGATAGATTGGCTATGGTGGGCATACCAGGCACACATTGAGCCCCACATGCAGCACAAGGGAACTCAGGGGTAGGAAATAGACCCCAGACACCTACTCGCACATACACATCTTCGAGTAGGATTCCCAGACCATGGTTCCTTAGTTTTCAGAGGGCACCAGCAGTAGCAACACAATAGTCATTAGCACACAGGCTGCCCACTTAGGTGGAAGACTTTGCAGAGCACAAGAGGGAGTATGCGGCGTTGGGTCCTGACTTTCATCATGACATGACACTGGTAGAGTACTGTGGACTTAGGGGCATGGACCATCCCATAGAACCTCAGAGAGGAGGACAACAACAACAACAAGGGAATAACATAGATTTCATCTAGAAAGTTGGTAAACTCACCACACCTTCTTTTGATGGATCGTCCAAATGCACTGCCAGAGATGGGGTACAAAAGTTAGACATGTACTACAAGCTCAACCAGATGATCGAGACGGAGGCTAGTGACTCTTGCGCATTTGAGGGATAGTTGGATGGACAGGATGACAGTGCATGTCCTTCATCTTTCCCATCAGGAAATGTTGAGGATTCAACACTTCAGCATACCGGTGACACTTGTGAGGATTCATATGTGTTGGCACTTAGACATGATGAGATTAGGAGGTTGGATGACCTATGTATGGTTGTAGACATGGCTTCCAGGACATCATGTATGGAGGATGATGAGCTTCCTATGATGAGAGAGCCACATTTTTCATCTTCTCAGTCATATATGCTAGCCACGATACATGAGGAGATCAATGGCATTCCTGATATGGTAGAGGAGCCTTGTGTGGGGATTGTACACAAGGGACATATGGATCTGCAGGCTCAGGAGGAGAGGTATGGCTTGGAGATAGTTGACCTTACACATACCTATCAGTATGAGGAGAGTGAGTCACCACTCTTGGAGATTCCATTGATGGACCAGGTTGTGGAGACCGATATCTTGTTGGAACACTTACTCCCAGGATCGATCTATAGTGATGATGATACACTCCTTATTGGTCGGGATGACCATAGCATGTGTATGGACACATTTGTATGGGATCCAGGCACAGATGATATTAGTAGGGTGAGCGCACAGGAGGATACAGCTGCCCATATAGGATATAGTGAGATTCATATGGGGGTAGCAGTTGGTGATGGTGTGCAGTGGCCTATAGGAGGACTCAGTATCATAGTGGACTGTGGGAAGTTCATTGCCTTATCTTTTGAGGAGTGTGTTGTTGGGGATTCCATTATTGACACTAGCAGTGAGGGGCATGAGGTAGAACCTCAGTGGTACTGTGATCAAGAGTCACAACATTGGACGAGACAATTGAGAGTCAGTGAGGACATGATCATGGCAGCCAATTGATGCATTGATGATACACATGCATTGGTGGTAGGTTATTGTTGGAGGGCCTCGATGGCACATGATAGTTCAGATAGGGGACTTGCCATTGATGACTTCTATACACTCATGGAGAGAGTGACTGTGATGAGGGATGACTACCAACAGTTATTGATGGACAGAGATTACCTATTGGAGATTGGAAAGATGTATCATAGGGCACTGAGGGAGCAAGAGCTTGAGGTGGACCGACTCACTCGTGAGTTGGTGAGCACACGAGGATTATTGGAAGGCACACAAATAACCCTTAAAGAATCAAAGTCCAGATTAGATGAGCTCCTTGAGGAGACTGGTCAGAGATACATTATATCTATCTCGGCAGAGAGTGAGATATGTTCCTTAGTTACATTGCTGGAGGATATCTGGGTGTTGCAGGGGCCACCATTCATGGGTACTTTTGAGACAATCGATCATACACATACACATGAGGATTCCATAGCCAGGGGCATTTACGAGGACGCTTTCGTTTGTGTTCTAGGATTGGTTGATATCCACAGAGAGGTTGATCCGACAGTACACCTTGGACATATGATGATGAGAGTGATGTATAGTGGGATTCATGGGGACGCATTGGATGGCAGGGAGGAGACACACTTAGGAGCATGGAGATTCCTCTCCATTGCAACAACACATAGTTCTCGGAGATCACCTTCACAATAGCAACAACTATCTGAGTGATGATGGAGGGAGAGTGATTGACCAACAGTTTGTGGAGTTATCTACTGTTGTACTTGATAGTTGGAGTTTAGGCGATTATTCACCATGGGTGCTAGTGGATGAGCTTTTGGTCCAATCCTAGGGATTGACCAAAGCATATGATACTTTCCAGTCCTACAGTTGGGTGCAAATATTTATGATAGCTTTTCCCGACACTTTTATCATTGACAACAGCATAGAGGGTGCTAGACAGTGGCAGGGGACATGGAGAGTTGGTAGGCTGAGACCACCTGACAGGAGTGTCTTGATTGCATATAACAGGATAGGGGTGGATCATCAGGGGAAGACAGTTGAGGTCCTAGGCGTGATGGAGAGTATCCTAGGCCATGGGGCAGAGGATAACTTAGAGGTTGCTACATATTTAGACTCTCATTGGGATGCGGGTGGATGAATTTTGACAGTTATCAGTAGGGCACATCAATAGTTAGTGGGGATTGGAAGTGATGAGCTTCCAAATTTGACATGGGATCTTGGAGTCCATTGGGTCAATAGCTTGTTTCATATTATGAGGATCCATGCGTGGAGGGTCCAGTATGGATACTTTGAGCAGAGAGTCATGATCAGAATAGAGAAACATCAACATGATGGTCCCTATCAGAGACTAGCATGGGACCCTGGGATTATAGGGCTGGGCATTTCATCGACTGATAGAGACGAGCAGACATTTGCAGGGGGAAGTCACTTTGATTTTCCATTGAGTTTTAGTATTGGGGAGAGAATGCCACTCACTGGTGATTCGTTGAGGTCTTATAGTACCTCACTATGGCAGCAACATGTTCAGTCGGTGGGGGTCATGCTAAGTTTGGTATGGTTTGGTAGGATAGACTCATTTCAGGTTGAGGCCATCTTTTATGTGTAGGAGACTCATGGTGTTGATATGTTAAAGAACTATACTCCACAGGGCATTGCAGTTCACATTCTGATATGGGATCCAGGGATTGGAGTGCTTGGTAGTTCAGCRTTTGATCGAGTTGAGTTTCGAGTAGAGTGGTTGCTTGGGGAGTTGACTGAGATTCTTTGGCCATTGATCATTCTACTCATCAAGATCATGTGGGTGTCATGCGTGGTGAGCACTTGGAGAGACCGCATCTTGAGGGGAGTCTACCTTGTGTCACACAGGTGGATATGGGACCCCGGTATCATATGTAGTTGGATTCAGTGATTTCTTGAGGATAAGCAATATTTCAGCAAGGAGGACTATAATGTCCCCATTTTGGGACATTATAACATTACAATATTTCAGAGTGTTATGCCTACTCGAGTAGCCAGATAGGGGTGACAGAGAGTTTGGGAGATATTGAGGGGTTTATTTGGGCCCGACTTGCATCGATCATTATCAGGATTCATTCCGGACAACTGGGCTTTAGTTTCATTTCATTCCGACGATTTCCGTAATTTTGAGTTATTATGGGTCATATCTTAATTAAATTCACTAAGAAGGTCATGATGGGCATATTACTTGGAGAAACCTCTTAGTGTAATAGCTCATCGAAATTGGGAGGAAGAGAACTACAGGATAAGATGATGAGAAGTGACTTTCAGTGGCCAGAGAAGCCATGCGATTAGGAGGTTGGATGACCTACGTATGGGTGTAGACATGGCTTCCAGGACGTCATGTATGGAGGATGATGAGCTTCCTCTGATGAGAGAGCCACATTTTTCATCTTCTCAGTCATATATGCTAGCCACGACACATGAGGAGATTAGTGGCATTCCTGATATGGTAGAGGAGCCTTGTGTGGGGATTGTACACAAGGGACATATGGATCTGCAGGCCTAGGAGGAGAGGTATGGCTTGGATATAGTTGACCTTACACATACCTATCAGTACGAGGAGAGTGAGTCACCACTCTTGGAGATTCCATTGATGGACCAGGTTGTGGAGACCAACAACTTATTGGAACACTTACTCCCATGATCCATCTACAGTGATGATGATACACTCCTTATTGGTCGGGATGACCATAGCATGTGTCTGGACACATTTGTATGGGATCTAGGCGTAGATGATATTAGTAGGGTGAGTGCATAGGAGGATATAGCTGCCCATATAGAATACAGTGCGATTTAGATGGGGGTAACAGTTGGTGATGGTGTGCAGTGGCCTATAGAAGGACTCAGTAGCATAGTGGACCATGGGAAGTTCAGTGCCTTATCTTTTGAGGAGTGTGTTATTGGGGATTCCATTATTGACACTAGCAGTGAGGGGCATGAGGTAGAACCTCAACAGTATTTTGATCAGGAATCACGACACTGGACGGGACAATTGAGAGTCAGTGAGGACATGATCATGGCCTCCACTCGATGCATTGATGATACACATGCATTGGTGGTAGGTTATTGTTGGAGGGCCTCGATGGCACATGATAGTTCAGATAGGGGACTTGCCATTGATGACTTCCATACACTCATGGAGAGAGTGACTGTGATGAGGGATGACTACCARCAGTTATTGATGGACAGAGATTACCTATTGGAGATTRGCRAGATGTATCAYAGGGCACTGAGGGAGMARGAGCTTGAGGTGGACCGACTCACTYGTGAGTTGGTGAGCACACGAGGATTCTTGGAAGGCACACAGACAACCCTTCAAGAATCAAAGTCCAGATTAGATGAGCTCCTTGAGGAGATTGGTCAGAGATACATTATATCTATCTCGGCAGAG
Organism: Picea glauca; assembly: GCA_000966675.3. NCBI lineage: Eukaryota > Viridiplantae > Streptophyta > Pinopsida > Pinales > Pinaceae > Picea > Picea glauca. Next base: position 13,964 of record JZKD02S0508857.1, read on the forward strand.
AGTCAGATATGTTCCTTAGTTACATTGCTGGAGGATATCTGGGTGTCACAGGGGCCACCATTCATGGGTACTTTTGAGACAATCGATCATACACATACACATGAGGATTCCAGAGCCAGGCGTAGTTATGAGGATGCTTTCATTTGTGTTCCATGATTGGTTGATATCCACATAGGGGTTGATCCGACAGTACACCTTGGACATATGATGATGAGAGAGATGTATAGTGGGATTCACGGGGAGGCATTGGATGGCAGGGAGGAGACACACTTAGGAGCATGGAGATTCCTCTCCCTTGCAGTAGCACATAGTTCTCGGAGATCACCTTCACAATAGAAACAACTATCTGAGTGATTATGGAGGGAGAGTGATTGACCAACAGTATGTGGAGTTATCTACTGTTGTACCCGATAGTTGGAGTTTAGGCGATTATTCACCATTGGTGCTAGTGGATGAGCTTTTGGTCCAATCCTGGGGATTGACCAAAGCATATGATACTTTCCAGTCCTACAGTTGGGTGTAGATATTTATGATAGCCTTTCTTGACACTTTTATCATTGACAACAACATAGAGGGTGTTAGACGGTGGCAGGGGACATGGAGAGTTGGGAGGCTGAGACCACCTGACAGGAGTGTCTTGATTGCATATAGTAGGATAGGGGTGGATCATCAGGGGAAGACAGTTGAGGTCCTAGGCATGACGGAGAGTATCCTAGGCCATGGGACAGAGGATAACTCAGAGGTTGCTACATATTCAGACTCTCATTGGGATGAGGGTGGAAGAATTTCAACAGTTATCAGTAGGGCACATTAATAGTTAGTGGGGATTGGAAGTCATGAGCTTCCAAATTTGACATGGGATCCTGGATTCCATTGGGTCGATAGCTTGTTTCATCTTATGAGAATCCATGCGTGGAGGGTCCAGTATGGATAATTTGAGCAGAGAGTCATGATCAGAATAGAGAAACATCAACATGATGGTCCCTGTCAGAGACTACCATGGGACCTTGGGATTACAGGGTTGGGCATTTCATTGACTGATAGAGACGAGTAGACGTTTGCAGGGGGAAGTCACTTTGATTTTCCATTGAGTTTCAGTATTGGGGAGACAACGTCACTCGTTGGTGATTCGTTGAGGTCTTGTAGTACCTCACTATGGCAACAACATGTTTAGTTGGTGGGGGTCGTTCTGAGTTTGGTATGGTTTGGTAGGATAGACCCATTCTAGGTTGAGGCCATCTTTTATGTGCAGGCGACTCATGGTGTTGATATGTTAAAGAACTATACTCCACAGGGCATTGTAGTTCACATTCTGATATGGGATCCAAGGATTGGAGTGCTTGGTAGTTCAACATTTGATCAAGTTGAGTGGTTGCTTGGGGAGTTGATTGAGATTCTTTGGCCATTGATCATTCTACTCATCAAGATCATGTGGGTGTCATGCGTGGTGAGCACTTGGAGAGACCACATCTTGAGGGGAGTCTACCTTGTGTCACACATGTGGATATGGGACCCCGGTATCATATGTAGTTGGATTCAGTTATTGCTTGAGGATAAGCAATATTTCGGCAGGGAGGACTATAATGTCCCCATGTTCGGACATTATAACATTACAACATTTCAGAGTGTTATGCCTACCCGAGTAGCCAGATAGGGGTGACAGAGAGTTTGGGATATATTGAGGGGTTTATTTAGGCCCGAATTGCATCGATCATCATCAGGATCCATTCCGCATAGTTGGGCTTTAGTTTCATTTCATTCCGACGATTTTCGTAATTTTGAGTTATTATGGGTCATATCTTAATTAAATTCACTAAGAAGGTCATAATGGGCATATTACTTGGAGAAACCTCTTAGTGTAATAGCTCATTGGAATCAGGAGGAAGATCTCTACAGGATAAGATGATGAGAAGTGACTTCCAGTGGCCGGAGAAGCCATTGGGATGGATAAATCACTTTTTAGAGGTAAAATGGTCAATTAATTAATTAATTAAGTGATTTAATCAAGAAATAATAAAATAAAGTAAAAGTCACTTGGAGGGAAAAGGTCAACAATGAATTGGGGTTTTGGGAAGCTATGAAGGAAGGGTAAAGCAACCTAATTCATTATGCATTGTTATGATTTGATGTTGAGAGTTTCTAGAGGAGGAAGAGAGTCGACCTTATTGTTTTGTGGATTTCTGGAGGAAACCACCACCATTGATTGGTTTCGGTGTTGAGAGACACACCCTAGCCCATCAGAGATACCATATAGGTATTTCACCATACTTTTCAAGAGTATCCATTACAGAGTGCGCAACTCAGCCAGTGAGGGTGCAAGTCAGTTTGAGGGTTTGGAGAGCTGCACGAGGTCCATGTCCATATTGCAGTTTCCTTTCGACCCATTTGAGATCCAGCCAGGGCGCTTCTATTAAGCGATCTATCATCAGATTCTGATGGTGGAATCTTGCAGATCACCTCATCCAACCATTTAGGGCACAACTCCTCCGGACAGATATTTGGGGTTGCGTGCAGAGTATAAGAGAAGATTCGGGAAAATCCTTCTGGCCCAATTCCACATTTGGCGAGATGATCATTTTGATCCCTATAGCAGCAGATTTCATTGGTGGAATCCTTTGGGGCATATCCAGTGTCCCAGGAGGCGCACAAACCCCCCAGTGGTCCAGATCCAGTGCCTCAGAGACCAGATCTGAGATCTGGCACTCATCCATTTCAGTCTAGAGGCCAGGGCACTTCTATTGGAATAGTTTCCAGTGAATTCCGATGGTCTATCCTTCCAGACGAGTTTTCCAACTGGTAGCGGTTACCGTACTTCTCTGGAATCACATATTTTTGCTGATCTATCCGTGCATGCATCAGATCTGCTATCATCTTCTGATCATGGGTATTTTTATACTACTTTCTTGTATTCCAGTGATGATCCATGAGATCTAGCTGACGTTTATATTATATATTTCCAGTAGGCTATTGTATTTTCAGGCTTGAGTCGTATAATACATGATATTGTGCAGTTGATGTTCTTTACTTATGCATGCATCCTTTATATGTTGTTTAAACCATAAATATGAAACATGCACATGAAATAACCAACATGCACATGCAATAACCAACATGCACATGCAATAACCATCAAGATATCAAACATACAACTGAAACACATCCAGAAACCCCCAGTGTATCAGATCTGCAAGATAGAACAATAGATCAGTAACAAATATCTTGATCAGTGGGATCAGGGATATTACAGTGCCAACTGCCACATGTGTAGAAACTGGACTGCAATTTATCATTCTAAACCTTTTTAAAACATCTTTTACATATTTACTTTTATAGATGAAAATTTGCCTTTATCATTTTGAGTGACGTCAATGCCAAGAAAATATTCCATTAAGCCCAAATCTGTCATCTCAAATTCCTTCTTCATTGTTGATTTAAACATTTCATTAGAGAGATTACATGTATAGATCAAATCATCAACATATAGGCAAACAATCAAGATCTGACCTTGTTCATTGACTTTGGTGTATAGTGTAGGCTCACTAGTGCTTGTGGACTTGATGTCTCTCCTTGCTCACCTTGCCTTTGTGAGTGTTCTTCTTGTGGAATTATTGATGGTATTCCTCCTTGCTCATTTGATTGTTCTCCTTGACCTTTTTCTCCTTGTTCTTCATATAGTATTCTTGTACTTGTAATTGTCTTCTCTATATTGCCATCCCATGATTCTTCCTCTTTGAATAAAACATCTCTACTTACAATGACTTTCTTGGTTATAGGATTAAACAACTTATATGACTTAGGTTGTTCAGCATAACCAATGAAAATGCATTTTTTACTTTTATCATCCAATTTACTCCTTGTTTGTTTAGGCACATGTGCATATGCAATGCAACCAAATACTTTAAAATGAGAAACACTATGATGCTTACCACTCCATGCTTTTTGAGGAATCATGTCCCTCACAATCTTTGTTGGACTCCTGTTCAATATATAAACTACACAATCTATTGCTTCAACCCAATATTCTTTAGCTAGATTCTTACCTTTCAACATGCTTCTTGCCATCTCCATTATTATACGATTATTCCATTTTGAAACACCATTCTATTGAGGTGTATAGCTTGTAGTGAACTGCTTCTTTATTCCATGATACCTGCAATACTCCAAAAACTCATTTGACTTGTATTCTCCTCCTCTATCTGATCTTAATATCTTAATAGATAGGCCACTTTGTTTCTCAACCAATGCCTTGAATTCCTTAAACTTGTCAAATGTTTCAAATTTGTGTTTAAGGAAGTAAACCCATGTTTTTCTACTATAGTCATCAATGAATGTTAGAAAATATATGCTCGCCCCTAATGATGGTGTTTGCATTGGACCACATAAATCTCTATGCACAATTTCTAAGGTGCCCAAGCTCTATATGACATTTTCTTTTGAAAGATTTTCCTATGTTGCTTGCCCAAAATGCAACTTTCACATGAACTTATTGGTGCTTGAATAGGTGGTAAACCTGTTTCCATTTCATTTCTTTGCAATAGACACAATCCTTTGAAGTTTAGATGGCCATACCTCAAGTGCCATATCCATGCTTGATCTTGACTTGATGCCTTGAAAGTTGCTCCAATCTTCTCCATCATTTCACTTTTCATGTGAAGTGGGAACATTCTATTGTTTGTTATTTTAATCTTTGCAATCACCATTTTACTAGGAAGAATATCAAATATAGTGCACACATTATTCTCAAAAGAAACTCTATAACCCTTTTGAGTAAGTTGTCCCTCACTTATGAGATTATGCTTCAAACCAAGAACAAAATAAACATCAGGAATGGTTTTCTTTCCACTATTTGTTATTACATTGATTGCACCTTTTCCCATGACTTCTACAATATTATCATTACCCAATTTAATTTGTTCTTTAACTGATGCATCCAAATCCTCAAACAACCCTTTATTTTCAGTCATATGGTTACTACAACCACTATCAAGAAACCAAATGTTACTTGCATTTTCTTAAGCTACATCACATGTAATAAACAATGTCTCAGAACTACTCTCAAAGAAATGTGCATTCTACTTTCTCATATATGCTTGTCTCTTTTGAAATTCATTTGCAAAGTGACCATACTTCTTGTAGTAATAACATTGAATCTTTGATTTGTCATACCTTTGAGATGCCTGATTGTGGTTACTTTCCCTTGAGCTGAAACTTTGATTTCTCCTTCCTCCTGGGTCTTGATTCTTTCTTTCTTCTTTTTGAAAATTATTTCTTGCTCTTCCTTTTCTTATGAATCCTGGATTTCCTCTTCATTTGCCTCTTCCAAATGTCATTTTTGTTTTGAATGCATGCTCCAATGAGGTATTTTCATTCCTGTTCAACCTATCTTCATAATTTTTCAAGGAGCCAACCAACTCATCCATAGAATATGTATTCAAATCTTTAGATTCTTCAATTACCACAACTATTGCATCAAATTTTCTAGGAAAACTTCTTAAAACCTTTTCAACAACCTTCTGATCTACTAGATCCTCACCATTTTGCCTTATGTGATTAACCAAATCCATAACACGATATGTAAACTGTTCTATTGAATCAGAATCTTTCATTTGCAAGTTTTCAAATTCCCTTCTAAGTGCTTGGAGTTTGGAAATTTTTACCTTACTCGTGCCTTGATATGTTGTCTCTAGAATGTCCCATGCTTGCTTGGCTGTAGTGGCTGGTTTAATCCTTCCAACAACTAAATCATCCAACGCTTATCCAATTATCTGCAAAGCCCTTTTGTTTTTTTGCCTATTTTCATCAAGCTTTTTCTTTTCATCAACACTCAAAATAGACTCATCTTGTGGTTCAGCATAACCATTCATTACTATATCTGATATCTCATATGAGTCAAATGCTAATTTCATTCTAAATTACCAATTATCATAATTTTTCCCAAAAAATGTTGAAATCATTAGTTGTTGATACATTCTGATGCCATTCCTTAAAAAAAATCAAGCTTCCAAACAAACAACTTTCAACAAAAAAATAGGCAGAGATTATAGTAAAAGATCTTTATAGATCACTTGTGCACAAATATTCTTTCTTGCCAGCGCCCTACTCCCGTAAATGTCTTGGAGTGCTTCCAAACACAAAAGCTTCAACACACTTAGTACTCAAATAGATTAAATATCAGTTTGTGAAATAAGGGCCAGAGTGTATTACAACTATTGTTGTAAGAACACAAAACAGAATACAAAAGAAGAACTACAACTCTTGTGAACTTCTCTGCTCTGTAATAGTAACTGTGCACAACGTCCTCGATGCTACTACTGATTGTGGTTAATGAATATTTCAATAAGCTAATGAAGATTTTAAAAAATAACCCCGTCTAGAGATAAAAGAGGCCACAAAATCGACTTGCACCAGTTCACTTCAACAACAAATTTCAACGGGAGTGAGTCTCTCTAGCGTTCTATTCTTGGGCAGAATTGTAATACCCAAATCTTGAATTTTTAGATAGCTCCGATCTTCCAATGTAGCATGCAGATCCTCCAGATTTTCTTGCTTCTATGATGGTTGTACAACGACTCGAGCTGCTTCAATAACACTCCTCGATCTTCTTAGCTCTGATATAAATTCCTCCACGCGCTTATGCTTCTATGGCCAACAAAACTCCTTCATACTCACGATCATTACATCTCTCCTGAAAACTCTCACTGCTCTTCTTGAAGCTGCGGCTTCCTCAACACAATGCACAACATCGAACTCTCACTCCAACTATGCACAACGTCCAACTCTCACTAAGAACTGAAATGGGGGCAGCTTCTTTGCGGCTCTGATACCACGATGAAGTGGGCAGAGGAAAGAACACAAATCTTAAACTCAATCAAACAACAAATTGATATTTCCAAATGCTTACATAAACGATAACAATCGCCTTTTTTTTATAGAGGTCTTTAGAAGGATCCTGAAGATTCAAAGCATTCATGAAGCGATTGAAATGTTCATGGGATATGTCGGTGGAGGAACAGTAATTGGTGGTTGGGTGAAAGGTTTTGTTTTAATGCAGTAAGTGGAAATTAAATTGTCCAACATTTTTTTTTCTGAAAAATGGGTCTGAGTTAGCCTACTCCCCCTTTCTTTCATTTTAGTTGGTTTAATTTTTAGAAATTGATAATGTGATTGTTGTTTACCAGATTTCCAAGAAGTCTTTTGAAATCAAAACGGCTCCAACAGTCTTGCTTCATAGTTAGCACTATCCCCAATTGTCAAGACCCTGGACAAAGGAAGCTTGAAACACAAATGCCCTTAGCGAAGATCGAAAGAAACGTAGACATGGCTATGTTGTTCAAACAAATAATTTAACACAGACACATTACTCTCTCACAGGCACAACTTTACTTATAATATGTGTGTTGTCTCAAATCATTCTAGATGAGGCACCATGCAACTGCATGCGATGGATGCATAGGAATGTTGAATTCAATGATAAATATCTATGTAGTGATCACAGATTGAAGCTTACAATCCATGATAAAGACTCTTCAAAAAATTCAATGATGAAGATCCATGTAGGAATGTTGAATTCAATGATAAAGATCCATGTAGTGATCAATGGTTTCGTGGTAATGTTGAATTCAATGATAAATATCCATGTAGTGATCACGGATTGAAGCTTACAACAAAACAATATAGTATTTCACACAGTTCCGTCTCCATTAATTTCTCTGTGCGGCTGAGAGTTTAAACATTCTCTACACAAAACAATAATATGTCAGAGAGTTCAGTCTCCATTAATTTATCTGTGTTGTGCGGCTTATACTAACCCATGCTTGCTTACCATTAAAGCTTAGGCCCGAGAGTTTAAACATTCTTTACATCCATTTATATATATATTCAAAAATAGGATTTTAATTATAATAATTGTAATTTGACCTTAAAAAACTGATTAAAATTTTTACATTTCCTCTTTATTTCCAGTACATTTTTTATATTTATATTTTATCTATTATTTTTATATGTATTATTTTTTTTATAAAAATGCAAAAAATAGATATTATTAGTTCAACCATATTAATAATTAGTTTTTGGAAGAATGAAAGATGATGACTATCTGGGTTTATCAACCATTTGTATTCATGTGGTTGTGCTAGTTAGAACCTCAACATGTTTTTCTATGAAATGTATTGAAAATGTTTTAATTTGAGCTCATTAGGAGTGGTTATAATAGTCGAAGGGAAGATTAGTGAAATCTTGACATCCAATTTTTTTTTTAAAGAAATAATTTTATATGTTATCTTTCATGGAGAAAAATTACAGTATCAGCAGTGATAGAAGGGATTTGCTTTAGCTGAATTGCCCCAAGGGGAAACCAATTCAGCCTAGCTCTGTCTCTGAATTCAGTATTTAAATTAAACATAGTTTTTTGAATTGCCCCGTGGGGAAACTGATTCGACCAGATCCTCCATTAAAACTATAAGACAAAAAAAGAAACTATGTAGAGTAATATAAAAATTGATTGTGCCGAGCTTCCAAAAGACTGGAACATTTAACAAAGTAAAACATGCATGATGACACCTGTGTGTGTCTTAAGGATGTGTGTCTGTCTTTTCCATGGCATTCGTCTGGGTAGCTGGAGCAAGAATCGTCTCTGAAGTAGCTTAGGCATCAGTTGCATGTCCTGGAGTTTGCAGTGAGTGGAGCAATGTACCAAGCAGAGATTCAATTTGCTCTGCTCGCTGGTCCAAGTTCTCCATCCCAAAGTGAAGGTCCTCCACGTCCTATCTAACTGCAAAGATCAAATCTTGTAGTATCGCCATCGCACCTCTGATTCTAACACAAGAAGCACACTCCGAGCTCGGAGGGTCATCCACATGAGGTGCTTCCAATTGAGCATGCATTTTCTCAGGGTCCGCATGAGGTGCTTCCAATTGAGCATGCAGTTGCTCAGGGTCCGCTTGAGGCGCTTCCAAATGAACATGCAATTCATCCACCTGAGCATGGAGCTTGTCTCAGGATGGCATGAGATCTGAAGGTGGCGAGGGGGCTGAGGGAGACAGGATTGCCGGGATGACCAAGGTGTACTAAGAAGATGAAGCCATATCCGGGATTGGGCTCAAAGCATAACCCAGAGAATTTCCTTGGAGGTCGAACCACTCCACGCAACATGCCCATGGCGAGGACAAATGTGGGAGACCACTCTGGTTTGGGGATGAATGGACAAATGAAGGGGGCGAGGAGTTGGGCGATGGGGTGGGGATAGGCCGATGTCAGCAAGAAATGGCCACCTTGTTTTGGGACCATAGAGGTCCTCTCTTCAGCTTCTCGCGGAGCCGAGGCATGGTGAATTGTGAATGAAGGTGAGGTGGAGATGGGAAAGGGTAGGCAAGAGTGAACAACAAGTGGGTTGGCAGTGAACAAACACAAAGGAAGGGAGAGACGAAATGGTGCGAAGGTTGCCCGAGGGGAATGCCATAAAAGAAGATCCGAAGGAGGATTTCCCACGTGTGGTGAGGATACAATATGCAACAATCCTCCATCACTCGGACGAAAGAACGAGAGGGGAGACACTCGCAGTAATGAAGGTGACAAAATCACATCGGGTGGGGGTGGTGGGGGGAGGTGGAGATTAAATCTATGGGAGGGCAACATGCGTTGATCATGTGGTCTATAGAGAGGTGGCAGTCGTCGTCATCATCCATTGACGCGTGGAACCTACTGGCACCCCATCTAGGGGAAATCTTGAATATAGATATTGATTAGTGAAATATTCATAATATTGATATGATTAATTGCCACAATATAGATAAGATTCATAATTTTCATGGAAATTAGGTTCCAATAGCACAAATGCAAAATCA